>PVJO010007941.1:0-78412 GCA_004026905.1 Hystrix cristata | reverse complement strand
CTGTGGCATATCACAGATGGCCAGAGTAGCTTCCACTAGGGAAGTCCCTGAAAACTGTGGGCCCCAGAAAATGCCAGGCCCTCTGTCCACACCAGCTCTTACTGGGGATGCTGGAATCCTTCCTGTGGCTTCTGTCATCTTCAGTGCCACACCATGGCTGCGTCACTTACTATACAGCATGACCTCTGACAAGTTAGCCTTCTTTTCAAATCTCCACTTTTATATGGACACAGTGGAGATGGTAAACTTCTACCTTGATAGGGTTGCTGTGAGAATTTGATGAGGTTACCCGCAGAAAGTGCTTGCCAAAGGCTCCTGGTCAGGGTCCTCCTCCTCTTCAAACTATGGACCATTGCAGCCCTCACAAGGGGTACACATGAAACAAAAGTGCTTTTATGTATCCGGCTCCCTTCACTGACACTGCCCATTTGCTGAACTTGGCCTATTTAAATTACTCAGAGCAAAGTCTTTTCCTTCCCTCCCTCCACATTCGTGGACACCATGGCGATGTCCCAGCCATCGTTTCTCAGTGCACACAACTAAGGGCGTCTTCGCTAGGCTCCTGGAAAGTCTCCTGCAGCCACTGGCCAAGCCAGACTATCACCACACCTGGGTTTCCAAGGCGACCTCGGGGCAATGACAGATTTCCCATGGTACACACTTTTAATTTTAGGGACTGAAGCTTGAGAAAAGCGCACTTGGTCAGTGCAGGACGGCTCGGTGTGTGTAACTCCGTGCGTCTCCGAGAGACCTGTCCATGGAAGATTCAGTGCACAGACGGGCAAGGCCGGCTTCCTTAGTCGTCAGGGCTGGACTTCACCTCTCAGCGCACAGGACAGCGCTCTGAGCGGCAGCACCAGCGTGTCTCGAGTGGCTGTCTCACTGCGGCGAGGAGCCGATCCGGCTCGCAGATACCAGGCCGTGTGGCGCCGCCCAGTCTCCTAACTGGAGGCGAGGCGGCCGCGTGCTTCCCTTAGAGAGGAGGGAACCTCGGGAGAAGCGGCCTTCTGTTCCACACAGATGGATTCTCAGTAGTCGGTGTTCACAGCTGTTTTTACACGCAGCTTCGGTGACTTACTCTCCATCCGTGCGGCTCCCGGACGGTGTGTCCCCCATCACCGCCTGCCCCGCCCGCCCTCGGAGCCGCCGCTCCGATGGGCCCTTTTGGTGCGGAGCCCGGTGATCTCGGCGGAGCGGGAGACGCAGAGCCCAGTAGGAGCCTCCCGAGAGCGGCTTCAGGGCGAGGCCCGCGCCCTTCCCTCCTGCACCCCGACAGCTCCCTCTGTCCTGACTCGCCCCTGACCTTGGACTTTGTCTGGGCTGTCACACAGCACAGACTCCGCAGGGCCCGGCGTCTGGTTCTCAGCCTGGTGTTGGTGAGATCATCCACGCGGCGACTCTGCTGCTCTGTTGGCCGCACAGAGTTGCACCGCACAAGTGCACCGCGATCGCCCGACCCCGGGAGGGACGCGAGTCGCTCCCGAGGCGCGGCCCTCACACTCACCGCTGCCGGACAGTCCCGGGTGTGCCTGGTGGCCACACTTAGGGACATCGGGTGTGCCCAGGCGTGGAATTCCCCGGTCCAGGGGTGCAGCTGTGCACACTCGGGGCGGCAGATGGTGCCCAGTGGGCCTCCGGAGTGTTGCCAGTTTCCACTGCGGTCCGCGATGTGGAGATCTCAGGTTGCCGTGTTACCGAGGGCACTGGATTGTCGTTCTCGGTGCCCTCTGTGGCACAGGATTCTTACCACAAGCCGGCGGATGCAGGGAGCTCCTTACACTGTCACAAGGGAAATCCACTGCCGTGAATGTCGCCCTGGCTGCCAGGAGGAGGGGCACTCTTAAGAAGTCTATCAACAAACAAGGCGCCAATTGAAGTCTACGCAGCACTTGTTCATCGTGTTTTTCCTGGTCGCTGTCTCATAACTTGCCTTCCCTACCCCGAGGCCCCGACTTCTGTGTGTGTGTGTGTTACTGGGAGTTGAACTCAAAGTCTTCACAGTGAGCTACCTCCCGGCCCTTTTTATTTTTTATTTTGAGACAAGGTCTGAATCATTAAGTTGCCCAGATTGAGCTCAAATTTGCAATTCTCCTGGCTCAGCCTCCCAGAGTGCTGGGATCGCAGGTGTGTGGCACCATGCCTGCCCCCCAAATCTCTTTCCCTTGCTTCAGCCTAAGCTGGTAGATATAAGCCCAGTCCACCTCCCCTTGTGTGACTTGTCAGTGGGCACGCCCATGTGCAAGCCCCATGCACACGCTAACAGATTGGTGTCTTCCCCTCGTCAGTCTGCCTTCGGCCACTCCCATGTACAGGCCCCGCTGAGAACCCACAATGGGCAGAGGAAGATCTTTTTCTCCCTGCATCACTAACACTGGCGTTGCCAATCTGTTATCAGTCAGTCGTTCTGTCCTGTGTGCGGGGGAGAGAAGTATCGTCTTTCCCTCACCCACCGCAAGGTTTGTGGCTGAGACCCTGCAGCAAAATGCAGATTAGCAGGAGGAAAGCAGCACGAATGTGTTTACTGTGAGTTTTGTGTGACACGCCAAAGAAGCAGAAAACTGTTCGTGGGCGTCTGGCAGAAGCAGGACAGAGGACAGAAGGCGGGATCTGACGTCACAAACGGGACTCAGCGGGGCTCTTGCTCGGGGGTGAGGGCCGTGTGTCTGACGCAGAGCAGTCGCAGGCTCTTCTGGCCGACTCCAGGAGAGATGGGGACAGTCACAGGTGTTCTGCTTCGGCTGTTTCCTTGAGCACCCAGGTCTGTGTTTTGGGAGGCAGGGACCTGAGCCCAGCTGCACGGGGATGCCTCACGCGTGCTTACTGGTCACTTCGGGGTCTCCTGTGGGAAGTCTGTGCAGTCTGTGTTGGTCTCATTGTGCACTGCCCGGTTCCCGCCACCGCCCTTCATTCTGCACACGTGTCCCTCGTCAGCTACGATGTGTGTGTTGTGAACATCTTCCTGCTCTGTGACCGGAGTTTGCCTTCTTCCGAGGGTCTTATACTGACACAGTTCTGGATTGTGACATGTTCGAAGTCGTGTATATGTTTTCCAGAAAGAGATGCGAGCGCCTGCGAGGAGCTAAGAAATCCTTTCCTACTCTGCGTTGCAGAGAGGTTCCGTGTCTCCTGCCAGAAGAGCTGCCGATGCTCCGTGTTTAGACCTAAGCGCCCCTGGGAATGGATGTTTCTTGTGGTGTGTGAGGTGGGGGCTGGATACACATTTTCATTTCTGTGCAAATTAAGGTCGCACTGTCCCAAGACTGAGATTCACTTCTAAACATGTCCGGGGCTGAAACACCGCACGGCGATCCCTCCCTTCTCTGGCCCGGCTTCTCAGGCTGTGGGCAGAGGAATCAGCGCCGTGTGTGTTTAAAACCCAGCCGCCTCAGTCACGTGCTGCCCGTGACCCCAGCCCGCACTCCGAGGACAGGCCTGTCCCAGGGCCACCCTGAGCCCTGCACTCCGCCCCTCTGCTGGCGCACTCGGCCTCCTGTAGATTGCCATGCAGGGACGTCGGGGACGGACTGAATCTGGGAGTCCTATCGATCACCTCTGATGTCTTGGTTACTATTCTCTGTCTCTGGCCATTTCTGAGTACCTGAGTTAACAGCCACTGAGCCGAACTTCCCATGCGGTCCCGCCCTCTCCCTTGGCCAACCCTCAGGTGCTTAGCCAAGCTTGCTGCCAAGCACGCTGGAGCCGGTTTGCTTGTCTCCTAATCACGCCTCACCTGTTCTCTTGTCATCCTGCTGGGACTCATCAGCCAATCAGGCTTTATCAAATACCTACTGTTTGCAAAAGACGGTGTCTTAGTTAGATTTTCAGAGCCGGTGGTCTTAAGAGAGCAGATTTAATAGAGGACATTTACAATATTCAATATTCACCCAGAAAGCCAAATGCAGAAAGAAGGTGCCGAATGTCCATCTAGGCACTGGAGACCCAAAAGATCCAACTGAGGGCTGGGAGCCCACAGCACTGTCCCACGTGCGTCCGTGTCTGCACATGATGACTGGAGCCAGGATACGATGCTCACAGCAGAGATGACAACTACAGCTCCTCCGAAGCAACAGCAGCCATCCTCGACCACAGCAAGGCCCCGAGCTCCTTCCTTGACGAGGACAGCCGAGCCCCCTCTGGAAGAACCAGCCGCAGCAGAGCTTCTGGGAAACAGCCCGCCAGCTAACTACAGCTCCCATTCTGCCTTGTGTTGCAGCAGCAACAACTCTCAGGTGGGTCTCGCACGCCCAGCATCACACCAACTCAGTCCAGCTGGGCGTTTTGGCTCAGGTTGACCATATTAGGTCCACCACAGACGGTCTTAGAGCCACCTTTGTATCTTCATGTTTCTCATGGTCACTGGCAGGAGTACAGGGACCAGGGACTTCCTACCAGATGAGGACAGTGGACACCATTCAGTGAGCAAGAGTCACGCTCCCTTTGTGAGGAAGGGAAGTCTCACCAGTACTGGTTGAGCTGGGTTTTGAAGAGTATGTAGGAGTTTGCTGGGAGTAAGTGGGTGAGGGTTTTCAGGCAGAAGAAAAAGACATGGAGCTTCCTGGAGCAGCTGGGGCCCTGGAATAACTGTACATGAGCAGACTCTCAGTCCCTCAGCGCTCCGTGAGCCACGCGGCAGGCCCCATGTCATTGCCTTCCCAACACAGCCAACCTCAGCTGCTGGGGAAAAGCCCACTTCAATTAACGAAAGTGTGAGCAAGGAGGTTGGTGCCTCTACCTGCTGGCCTGGGGGACAGTGTTCTCATCTTCTCCCAGGACACCTGGGGCCCCCATGACAGGCCTGGTGGGGAGTACCCAGGGCTTTGCGTCTGAGGGTGCAGCCAAGCACAGATGAATTGTCAGGAGAAGACCACACCTGTGGGGAAGACAACTGGCTTCACCTGTCACTGCTGCCCAGACGACACAGGAGACAGCTGTGCACATGGCACAAGCCTCTGATCCGGCGCCACGAGGGATCCAGAGAGGACCTGGAGGTGAGCTGTGCACGTTTCATGGGCAAAGCCTGCACCATTGTGGACAAGGGTGTCACCCATCCTTGCTGCTGGGACCTGAGGGCGTGGGGACGGCTTTGTGCACCCCGCCGTGTTCCTCGCTGTTGGCACCTGAGGGCCCCGGGGATGGCTTGGTGCACCCTGCCGTGTTCCTCGCCGCTGGGACCTGAGGGCCCCGGACGGCTTGGTGCACCCCGCCGTGTTCTTTGCTGTTGGTACCTGAGGGCCCTGGGGATGGCTTGGTGACCCCGCCGTGTTCCCTGCCTGACGGTGACACAGCCTGGCAGGGGCCGGGAGCATGGGGGCTCTGAGGACAGCTCTTTTCCAACCAGATTGCGTGTACCTCAGAGCTGAGCAACGGAAAGTAACGGCTGCTTTTGTGCCACAGGCAATAACGAGGGGGAAGCCCTGCTAATTTAGTGTAAAAATCCAAAGTCATAAATATCTCGAGCTGAAAGCAAACCTCAGAAAGGGGGTTTGAAAGTGGAGATAATTAGTTCCTCGTGCCATGTGCTGAAATTCAACCCAGACCCGCTTGGCTCTCGCGTGTCTTGCAGACAGTTTACATTGGCGGGAAGTGGGGCCAGGCGGGCCCTGGCGGTGCAGTTTGCCTGAGTGTCTCCTTTCATTATCCTGCTCATTTTGACCATTTTCCCTGCACACTCATAGAATGGATCCAGCCCTCCTGTCTGTGAGGCTTCTCTCACCCAAGGACCCCTCTTCCCTCCTCGGTAGTCACCTCGCTGGTGATCTCTCATGGCAGAGAGAGACCTCCAGGCTGGCACAGCGGAGGCAAATGCTGACGTCAAGTTGAAGTTTTGATTTTCGCATTCAGAAATGAGGCTGATGTTTAGCTAAATTGGATTAAAGCTTAACATTAGCAGAATAAGAGTTAAACCTCATGTCCGGAGAATGATAAGCCTCCATAGGGCCCGGCCTTCATGGGTCTCGCTCCTAGCCTCTTCCCTGCCGTCCAGGGTGCGTGGCCTGTGCCCGCCCTGCCGTCCAGGGTCCCGGCTCCCACCTCCTCTGCTCCAGCGTGCTCTGTCAGCCGCGTCACCACCACAGTGCAGGTGCCCGGAGAAAGCGGAGTTGCTTTTCTACCTTCGACCATCAGCAATCTGTGGGAGTCTCTCCCTTCTAGGTTGTAGGAGAGAAGGAAATAATACACAACCCCCTTCCATCCCAGCCTCGATGGAAAGCTCTAGACACTCATCCTCCGGGACGGGGGCTCAGCCTCTCATGTCCACCCCTGCCCAGTGGTCTCCTGCAGATGGTGGCCCAGTGTGGGGCATAGAGGCCTCTTGCTGCCTGCGCCCACCCTGAGGTGGCGCCTGCTCTCTGGACGGTCGGACACCTGCACCGACTCCAGCTGCTCTATAGCTCGGTCCTCTCTGGGCAGCTGGCACCTGTGTGTTTTATTGGCCTCTTTTCCTAATGTCACAGCCGACAAGCGTGTCACCCAGTCGTCCTCAGCTTGGTGGCTCCTCTTTGCTGCTGGGAACTGGCACCTGATTCCTGACCCAGGCGCCCCACTTGTCTCTGGCGGGAGGTCAGCCTGTACCCCGCGAGTCCAAGGGAAGGGTCCAGCCTCTGCCTGGCACTGAGGCGCCTCGGGAGTAGACACTGCCCTGCCCGGCTGACTATGCCTGCCTGGCTCACCTGCCGTGTCTCACGCCTGGGTCATCTCTGATTCCACTTCCACAGCAGGATGCCTGCCGCCGGGCCCAGGAGACGATCCTGACACTGAGCTGCAGGGGGAGCTCTGGCAAAGGGCTGCACCGTATTGACCTGGCAGCTGGATGCCAGGGACCTCTGTTTCGGAGTTAATTATCGATCGCTTGTAGTGTGGATGCAGAGTGACCCCAAGGCCACATGTTGTCCCACCTGTGGGGCTCCTGGACAGTGGTGGAACTTGTGAGAGGCGGAGCCTCTTGGGAGGAAGGGAGGTCATTGGGGGCATGTCCTTGAAGGGGATGTTGGGACCCCAGAGCCTGCTTGCTTCTTTCTTTGCATCTGGGCTGCTATGAAGTGAACAGTGTTCTTCTGGCCCCTATTACTGCCATGGTGTATGGTCCCACCACGGGCCAGCAGCAACTGGGCCAAGCAACCATGGACTGGAGGCTCTGAGACTGTGAGCCAAATGAACCTCTCCTCCTCATGAGTTGATTCACTTCAGGTATCTTGTCACAGTGATGGAAATTTGCCCGACACAGACCGCACTTTGAACGTAGGCCTCTGTCAGAGCCCTCTTGTGATAGGCAGGTGAAGGACCGATGTGGCTAGTGTTGCCCACCCCCCACCCAAGCTCAAGTCCACAGTTCAGGCCCCGGGCACAGATCACTGCGTGTTTACTTTCAGAGATTTTCCTCAGAAGTTTGCTGCTTTGTTTGTGAGGAAAGTGTGTTCTTCCCATTCGCTGAGTTCTTTCTGACTTAGAATTGTCAAGTGTTTGCTTTGGCATTTTGAACTTCAGTTTGGGACTGAAAACCAATATTGAATTTGGAAACTGATCTGGAGGAATCTTTTTGAATTTATGTGCTCTGCCATGTCTGAATTTGTGTTAATTCCTAGTCAGGGAGGTGAAGCACAATTTATCATTGTAACTGGGATTCTCAGTATAACCTTGGACACTCAATGTCAAAAATTAATGAAGTCCTCTCCTAATGACGTCTTTTTAACTCTGTTTTAGGGGTATTTAGCTTTGAAGGATGTTTCTTTCCTGCTTTTGTAGCAAGTTAAGTGGCTTTAAATAGGAACACTTTCATTCTTTTTTCAGAGTTGCATTTCAAATTTTATAGTAAGTTGAGCTCTTAAACTTACAATTTTTGTGTGCTTAAACTTTAATAACCATAGTGAAGGAGGAAAATAGAAACATTCGTGTTTAATTTTCTTCCTGGGTATTAGCATTAGTATAAATGCCCATGTCATTTCCATTTAGAATGGTGATTGTGATCGGAAGCTCGTGTGTGTGTGTGTGTGTGTGTGTGTGTGTGTGTGTGTCTTTGTCTGTGTGTGTTAGCCTCTGAGGAGGAAGAAGAGGAAAAGGCGGTCCGTTGTGGGTAAGAGGACAGGCTCAGTCTCTGCTGGGCAGGAGTGCAGTGGTCTAACCTGCTTCTCTGGTACACTGATAAAGAGTTGCTTCTCTTTGTATAGCAGTAAATCTGTGGCAGCCAATTCATGAGCTCCATGTGGGCAGGCGTTCTAAGACCTCATCAGCAGGAGATCCAGAACTGAAATGAAACTGCTCCCATCCACGTCCCACCAACACATCAACTGTCCGATAGATTAGCCTCTTCAAGAGACTTCACAGCTGTCATGGGGAGAAATTGGGAGACCGACATCGTTATCTCCTCCTTGGGCCCTCACCTTAAAGCATGGCAGGCACAGGGATGGCTGGAAGGAGTAGATTTGGGTATGAACAGATAGCCGGTGTTGAAGGCAAGCAGCGTATCAAGGCAGACCCAAACCAAAAGCACACATTGTGACCGCGTAGGGTGAAGGATCAGAATTGACATTCAAGTGGAATATGCATAGAAGAACTGACTTGCAAACAGAGAGCCCTGAACCCCAATTCTTGGTCTGCCACAGTTTCAGACTGCTGGTCCTGCCCCTCTCTGGCCTCAGGACATGGGGCTTGGTTAGAAGATGGATCCAAGGGCTGCTCTGGGAGGCTGTTACTACTGGTGGCTGCATTCCATGATGGGGCGTGTGGCCACTTGGCCTCAGACTGTGTCGTCTCCCATTTTGCCTCCCCTCAAGGCACTTCCTGGGGATGCTACTGAGCATTTGTCTTGTTGGCATTAAGGGCCACAGCCCCATGCTGATGGCTTGTGGCCAGTAAGTGCTGTCTGGGACCACCCACTCCCCACATGTGACTTTAGTGCCCTTTGGTCCTGATTCAAGTACATCAGGGGCCTTGCAGCTGCAGCACCCACCAGGCAGAGTGCAGAAATCACCCTTGCTCCAGCCGCATGAAGCACAGCAGAGCCGGGCAAGCTTTCCTTCTTCCTGGGGACCCACATGGCAGGGTGTGGACCTGGGCTTTTGGGTTTGAACTTGGGATGGACACCTCTCAGCTTCCTCTCTCCTGGCAGATCTTAAAATCTGCTGAAGAATTCAAATATGAATTCAGGTTCCTTCCAGACTCTTACTTTGGGGACCTTTGTATTATTTTAAATCATAGAACAATAAACCATTGGTCTAAGATTTTGCTAAAAATGTTTTTGCATCTTGATCTTGTTTTTCTCAATAAAGTTAAGAGATTTTTCTTGCCAAAACAGACACTGAGGTTTATTGTGAAAGTCATTAAAATATAATCCAAGCCCAGTGCTACTCTGAGTCATTGGGGATTTTCTTTTTCATTTTCCCCACAATGGTCTAGTTTCAAATTTAATTAACTTGGAAAACTAGGTTGTCCTCACTTTTATGCTTTTGAAAAATACATCTGAAGAAGCAATATCTGTTAAATCTTAATCAAATAGCCCACAAATTAGGATTAGTGAGTTGATGGTTTAATAGGAAAATCACTGTTATTTTAAGTGACAACCAGAGCAGAGTCCCATTGCCTGTTGGGAAGTAGGCAGAAGAAATCCAAAGGGCCCAGTGGTGAGATGTACCCTGAGCTCCAGCTCCAGCTGAGGACAGACACCAACAGCACAATTTGAATAATCATCTCATACTTCCTCTTTTAAAAAATGTCTTTGTATTTGGTTCTTCAAAGAGTTAGTGGAAGTATATATTTAAAGATGAGCATAAACATCTAAATAAAAATCTATAAAAGGCAAAAGGAAGAAATTACAGGAATATTGTGTATTGATTCAGATCTAACAACTACAAAACCAGCCGTTGGTGAGGAAAGGATTTTGGCATGCTCTGTAGACTTCTTTTTAATATCTGTTCCTATAATGTTGGCTGTAGAAATCTTTTTCCTGTGGAATATGGTGTGAAGGTATATGTTTCAAAAGAGAAGGAAGGAAATGGTCCCATTATGCAATAAAAATCAGACTTGAGATTGAAGTGACTTTTATAAATCACACATTATAAGACACATATTTCACTGTTCTGGCTAATAGGCCCAACAGTCAGAAGGGTAAAAATGCAGATTCTGCCTAGAAGCTGGAAATATTTACCGTCTATTACAACCTCTTAAATCTTTGCACTGCCTGATCTTGGCTATGAGAGGCGATTTTGGTGCTGGCTTTGGTTGCCTTGGTTCCTGGAGGACGTCTCCTGCGCTGCTCGGGGTGATGACCTGTGTCGGCCTCAGCCCCTCGCCCCCTCGCTGTCCCCTTCGTGCCAGGCTGCTCGTTTCTTAGTCTCGGCTTTCTGAACAATGCGTTCGCCTCTTTAAAGCAAGAGTTTCTGAACGAAGACAAGGGACGCTCATCCTCATTGTTCTGTCCTCACTTCTAGGAACAGGGACGTGTGGGAGTCTCCTTCACAAGACATCTGGAGGCTCCGGCACTGTGCCAGCTGCCTGGGCGTGGTCCCGGCTCTCAGGGAGCTTCCGGGAAAGGGTAAGGGCTGAAAGGCCCTCGCTGTGACCTGTGATGTCGAAGGTCCCCGCTCATGACACTGAGCACACGGTCAGCTGAAGCTGTAAACGGCGCCAGGCTGTTTGTCGGCCATCACCCTTCTGCTCCTCGGGCTGGTACTGGACTAAATGTATTTATCTTGGCCTATTTGCAGTGCTCTTTGCCTAACATCTTTCACATTTGAAAAACAGGAGACAAGTTAGTGGGTCTGAAGAGTCTGCCGCTGGTTGAAGGGGTCCTCAGCCATGTCAGCGTGTCCTGAGGTCACTGTGGGTGGGTGGCCTGTTCTCCGGGACTAGAGCCGCCGACCACCTGGGGTCAGCCCCCAGTACAGGATGTGGGGATTTCTGACAGGGCACCAACTTCTGCGCTTGACAGGTTTTGGAGAAAGGCACAGACCCGGTAACTTGGATGGATGTGAGGGTAACAACAGGCTCCGTCTTGTTAGGAGGCTGTGAGCCTGATCGAGGGGTGCGGCCTGGGCCTGGGGGCTGAGCATGCGGGGTGCTGCTGGGGTCGCAAGACCTGGGGCTTCGGCAATTTGGGGGCTCCCATCAGAAAAAATACAAAAATTATGAGTTAAAAATACATTGAAGGGAAAAGGTTTGATCCCCCACAAAATACATTAGGAGCAAAACTCAACTAACTCAAAATGTTAAAGGCCAACAATTACTGCAAATACCACAATGTTCAGAACGGTTTTTGCGTTACCCGATGATCAGACACCTGCCCTCATCGTACCTTCGCCTGTGCGCTCCTTACCTCTTTCTGTGGCGAGCTGTGTCCCGCTGCAAGGAGAGTAAGCTCGGGGTTTTTTCTCCAGCATGGATGCCCATTCAACTTCGAGGTTGTTTTGTTATTGATGGTTTAAAAGGTCTCTTTCAGCTTCACAAGTTGCTATTAGTCATGACTTAGAATTTCTGAATTAAAGAAAACCTCTGTCAAATGTGTCACACTTGGTCTGTGGAGTGATGAGTTCCTGATACTCTGAGTCGACAGCACTCGTTAAATGGCTTGTGGCTGACTTCCTTGTTTCTATCGAGCATTTTAAGTGATCCTCACCTGTAGTAGTAATTTCATGTCAACCAACGAAAAGGGGAAAAATACAATCCTTTTCTGTGTTCATGATTCGTTCTTCTCATTGGATGGAGTATTAGAAATCTAAAAGTCTGTTTCTGACTCCTTATGGGTATTTCTTTCTTAAAGATTTCCTGGTTTTCGTGTGCTTTGAAAATGTTTCGCTTACAATGTGCAGCAGTTCATCAGAAAAGCTCCCACGGGCTCCACACAGGGGACAGGCGCGGTGTCCCCAGGCACGTTTCTACTTCGAGTGATGCACGCTGGAGCTTGCACGGTGACCAGAGGGTCGGAGCCCCTTCTTGTAGCTCTGACCAGGAGAACTTCCTGGAAAGTTGTTTCTGGCTCTGTGCATTTTGAACCTTGTTTCTCCACTGCCGCCCACATAGTCCAAGTGCTCAGAGCCCCAGGCTTCTTCGTGTCACCCATAGCCAGCCTTTCTGGCTCCGGCCACTTCATGTCCCAGGGGCTGTGCCTTCCAGCGACAGGACATGAAGTCGCAGATGAGATGGGGGTGGCCACCCCGCAAGGAGCTGTGAGATTTTGCCATTCTGCTAGTTGAGTCCTGATCTGCCGGTGACAGGAGAAACCAATAGCTGGTCCTCAGTTTCCCCCGTGGCCCTGTGGCCTTGTGCTGGTTCCTCACATATTCTGCTTGCAGGGCAGAGTGCGGGGTCCCTGGCTGGGGAGATGCTAGATTTTGTGCTATTTTTCTCCAGATGTCTCCCCAGATGTGTGGTCTTCACTAAGTCTGAGCCCAGAGGAACCCTAAAATAATACTTTCTCTCCAACGATAAAAGCAATGCATGCACAGGGAGGAAAACTTGGAAAGTACAAAAAATGTAATGAAAAAAACATTCTTTAAGTCATAATAATTGTTATAACTGAAGGTTTTCAAGCAATCATTTTCATGTGTATGCCTTGTGGAAGGTGTATATCCTCCTCTATCTCTTGTTCTGTTTCACAAATATCATGGTATGTGTCAGCTTCATGTCACTGTCACTAATACTCAAGACAATTAAATTACAAAGATAAAAGCCTGACTTGGCTCACAATTTCAGAGAGGGCTACAGATCAGGCAGAAACCTTGCTCTTAGCCACTCAGCGTGGAGCATGGAGGGCAGGAAACTGCCCATCTGATGGCCAGGAAGCAAAAGCAGAGAGGAAGAGGCTGGTGCCACAGTCCCTCTCATGGGGATACCCGAGGACCTCTGCCAGGCCCCAACTCTGAAATTCCCAAGCCTCGCCGTAGTGCCACTCGGTGGAGTAAAGCTTCAGCACGTGATCTTCAGGACCATTTAACAGCCAAAGCATAGCACAATGACACTTTCTTTGTCATGAAATATTTTTTGAAACCTGTTTTATTATGACTATATGATATTCTGTTACTGTATCATAGAAGCGTTTTTTCTTGTCCGATATTATATCAGTACACTACCTGGCATTCTCATTTCTGTAAACAATGTTGTAATTAACATCCTTCTACACAAATCTTTGGTTACATTTTGATTATTTCCTTAAAAACTGGGTTCCCAGAATTGAGCTAACGGGGCCCCAAATTGAACATTTAAGGTACTGGATCAACTTGCCCAGTTATTCTTCAGGCTACAGTGTAATTTAAATTTGCTTCTTGATATCATCTTGATGGTGGAAAGGCAGGATCTAAACCCTTGATATGCTGCTATGTTGAGAAAATCAGATCTCAGTGGAAACAGCTGTCATTACACACGATGAGTTACACCATCCTGCTGGGGAATGTGATGTCTGCCCTGAAGGTGGGTTCAGACTCTGCCTCATTTCACATGAGTTGCAGAGTGGACTGGTGACTGGATGGAGGAAGGACCAGAGTGTCAACATCATGCTAATGCTGCCTGGATTTACAACTGTTCATGCTACACATTTGTGTGGTTTTTAATTTCTCTAATTTCAATATAGCAGTCCTGTGAGATGAGCAAAGAAAGGGTTATGATGGCCACTTTTGAAGTGAGGAAACAGGCCTGAAGAAACGAGAGCCTCGTGCTTAGCCCTACAGCAGGGTGGCCGAGCCTGAGTCCTGTGTTCTCAGTGTTGCTGTGGGTTTGTGTCACTGAGAAAGCACCAGTGCCCAGACTCTCCCAGACCAGTGGATCAGAATCTTGGGGTGAAGACTGGGTGTGAGTGTTTTCGAGGCCTCCTGCGTGCTCCATGGAGGATAGTATACGGCCTCAGCTCTGCGGCCGCCTCTGGTCGATTGTGAGTCTTCCCGGAGTCCAGCGTTAAGGAGGTCCTGTGCCTCTGATCCTGGAAAGTGATGTGGGCACATCCCAGACCATCCGTGTTGGGGAGTGACATCCAAATGTCCTCGCCATCTTACTGAACACCATTCAGTGCGGTTTCTAGGAAGGGTGTTCCCATTAAAGATGTGTGAAGATGAAGGCACCAATGAGAGTTAGGGTGAGGGTGTGAATGACGATCAGTCACCGAGGTCTGTCTTGGGCTACTGTGGTGCGGGGAGTGTTTCAGCATATTTGGCGGTGGTTGTCTACTTGAAGAGATACGCAGGACGTGAGGCGTTCCTAGTTCTGTCTGGGGCCATCTCTGCACGAACCCACGATGTGGCCTTTTAGTTGCTGAGGCTTAAAATTGATTCTGAAAGCTCCTAATCGAAATGGGAACGTAAAGGCAAAGTCTCTGTGTGGCTCTTCGGGGACCGTTTTAGTTTCCCAGGACTCCCATACTGAAACGCTGCCGCCCGTGAGGCTCGAACGGGAATTTGCCGCACAGCTCCGGAGCCCAGGGGTCTGAGATCAAGGGCTCAGCACGCTGGCCTCTGGCAGGCCTCACTGCTCGGCCGGCAGATGTCGCCGTTTCGTCATGTCCCCACGTGGTCCCCTCTGTGCATGCACATCCCTGGTGCATCTTTGTCCGAGTCTCCCTCCTGAAGGAGCACCTGCCAGACTGGATTGGGGCCACCCTGAGGGCTTCGTAGGAGCCACTTACCTCCCCCGAGGGCTCGAGACCCTGACTCCAAGCACAGTCCCATTCTGAGGCATCAGGGACAGTTAGGCTTCAACAGTTAGGGGTGGGGACAGAGGGCGGACAAGACACAGGCTGTACCAAGGCTGACAGTCACAAAGTGATAAAAATAATGCCTGGCTGAGCTTATCACGAACAGGGCTGGGGGGGCAACAGTCTCAACCAGGGACAGTTTTCCCCCGAGGGGACTTTCTGTAGTGTCTGGAGACATTTTTGTTGTCCTACCAGGATGAGGGGTTGGGAATGGCTTCCGCTGGTAGAGAGGGCTGTGCATGACCACCCCGCCCCGCACTGACAAAGAGCTACCCGAGCGGTGATGCCATCAACCTGTTGTTGAGCTGGAGAATCTGGCTGGAAGGTCTCAGCCCATGTCCCTCTTGGGACATCTGCTAGACGTGTGATCTCGGGGCGTGCTCCATCATCAGAGCGTCTCGCTGCGAGCCTTGTGGTGGGTTAGGTGAGAATCTATTGGTGCCCTTGGCATGTGGCCTTGCTCCTGGGTGGCTCTCGGCAGCCCTGAGCACTTTATAGATTTCCCACCTGCAGATGCCCGCAGAGCAGGGAGGAGTTAGCACTGGGCGATGTCCAGCACCAGGAAGGGAGGGACTGAGCCAGGCAAACAAGAAATTTGGCTACAAGAGAGCCAAGGCAATGACGTGCAGAAATAGATTGGACTCCACACTTTCTTTGGCTGTTTTCCAGTTTCAAATGTGTCTCTTTCCTTAGGTGAAATATGGCGTGAATGAGGGGCAGCCCTTCTCTGAGTGTAAGAGGTTCCGTCCCACGTTTCAGGGATCTGTGAGTGTGCTTCTTGTTCCTTGAAATTACTTAGAAAGAGGTTGCTGGCTGCGTCAAATGGAGCGCTCACTGGGTGTCAGGACCAGAGGGAGAGGAGGAGGGAAGAAGTGCAAGTGGTCTTGGGGGCCGTGAGAAAAGCAGGCCCAGGCTGTCAGAGAGGCCTGGCACAGAGGAGCTGCATTGGAACAAGACCAGGGGCTGCTTCCTCGGGGCTGGGAGGCGGCTCAGCCTTGCGTTCTCTCCCCTCACTGGAATCTTAGCTGTCGCCCTCATTCAGTGACTCTGTGGGTCCTTTGTAGCTGTGTATTTTATTGCAAGTCACTGCCAGTCCTTTTTGGGGGCCTCGACAGAGTGTAAATAAATGTTAGGTGTCAACTGTCCACCAAGCCAAGGATTGACTGTCTAGTTCCTCCTGTGTGTATTAGAGAAAGAACTTTCCCTTCCCTCCCCTCCCCTCCCTTCCCCTCCCCTCCTCTCCCCTTCCCTCCCTTCTTGTTGTCTTCTGTACTAGGGATTGAACCCAGGGCCTTCAAACTGAGCTATATCCCCTGCCCTTTTTATTTGTTTATTTTGAGGGAGAGGGTCTTCCTAAATAGTCCAGGATGGCCTTGAACTTGTGATCCTCCTGCCTCAGCCTCCCAACTAGCCAGGATTGCTGGCATGCACATTGCACCTGGTGAGGAAATGCTTTCATAGTAGCTCTGTGAGGAGAAAGAGAAGAAGTCCTTTTAGCAGGACTCAGTGTTACTAAGGATCCCTGTTAACTGAGCATCTGCCGTGCATCAGCCCTGCCTTTGCGAATCACTCGGTCCTCATGAATGTTTTCTCATCTCTGTGTGCAGATTCAGAACAGAGGCTCAGCCAGGCTCCAGACCTTGAGTAATGATGGCAGTGCTGAGCACTGATTTCAGGGTTTTCCTTCTCCCCCATCACCACCACCAAGCCACCTGCTGAAAATTAATCTAATAAATAATAAAGCACTGAGATTGCTAAAATTGTGCATAATAAATAAAATTGTGCACTCTTCACTTTTACATCCAGCCATGTTCTTCACCGACTGCCACCCATCTCCGCTGGCTCCATCTCCTGCCTTCCGAGTGGGACTTTTGGAGTGAAGCTGAGCCCAGGACTTCAGAGATTCCACTGGACGCTACAGAGAAGTCACTCGCCAGTCACTTTACTATCAGGAAGGCTTGGGAATTGTCCTGTAGCACTCTGAGAGCCTTCAGGGAAATCTCTCAGCCGATTGTTCTTAGCCCCTGTCTGGGCCTACACAGAGGGGGCCCGATTGGCCGTCCTGGGTCACGTTGTGCCCTTCAGCACCCTCCCACAATGTGACAGATGAAGCCACAAGGCCCCATGTGGACTGGAGCAGACTTCGCCTTGGCATCAGCGATGGGGCTGGAATTCATACGACCGCCATGATGCTGGCCAGCAGTGTGTTCTCTCTCCACCAGGCTCAGTGTGGACTGAGGACCCTGCCCTGCCTCTGTGAGCAGGGAAGGGCTGTGCCATTTTCCATAATGGATGTGATGATTTACATTCCCACCAACGGTGAGCCAGGGTCCCTTTCCTGTACCCTCGCCATGCTCATTAGTTCTCATTTTTTCATAGTAGCCGTTCTAGGAGGCGTGAGCTGTACCTCACTGCAGTCTTTATTTTCATCTCCCTGATGATGTGAGGTGACGAGCATTTGTCCATAACTGTTGGCTATTTCTATGTCTTCTCTGGAAAAATGTCTATCCAAGTCCCTTGTTGCACTTATTAATTGGGCCATTAGTTTCTTGGGCCTTGCGCAGATGTATAAGACAGGATCGAGTGCATGGCACAGACTTAGTGGTAGTTCTCATGTTGCCAGTGACCATGAGGGCTCCAACAGCAAAATCATCCCACGAAGAGCGTGAAAGGACCTGTTGCTCAGCTCTGAAAAGTGCCTCAGAGCAGTTTCCACACAAGCCAGAGCCTTGGTGCCGGGCGCTGCCTGCATTCCTATGTCCTGAAGCATCCAGTGTGCAGGCCGTGAACCATGTTCAAACGCAGCAAACAGGAAGATGTGCCTGGAAGGTAGACGGCCTGGGGTCAAGGGCAGCCCAGCTCTACGACTGATGAAACTGGTCAGCCTCCCTCACACTCAGTTTGCTCATCTGGAAAGTGGGGTAACAATGCTGTGAGACTCAGAGAGAGGTTGTGGGGACTATGCTAGCCCAGTGCCAGGCACACAGCTTACTTGCTCTTGATTGCACTTACACTTAAATCCAATGCCAGCCTGTCCAGATGGATGAGAGTGCTGTGAAGTGGCTATAGAAAGGTGGCGTGGTATCCCTTTGAGAAGGCATCTAATAAGCAAGGGAGACTGTTGGTGAGGGGTGCTTAGAGGGGAGTCCTCAATGCCCTGGAAACCCAGGGACTCAGCACAGAGAAAGGACTTACCTGGGGAGCCTACAGTGCCATGGAGCAGAGAGCCTTTCTCCTGAGCCCCAACTTCTCCTCTGTTGCTAAGAACGCTGGGCAGCTACTTTCTCACTTCCTGCTGCCATATTGCCACTCTGGTGAATTTTGTGACAGCACGGCAGATACCATTTGGATACTTGCGAATTGGGCTTCACTTTGATGACTTGTTTCTCCATGTTTTATCAGTGCGTGAGAGCAGAACTTCTTAGGCAGGATGCTTTAGGACAGAATCTTGCAAAAATAACCCCCTTGAATACACACATGTCATAGGAGCTGTGATTCTTGTGCTCTCCGCTTGCCGATTTGTGCCGACATAGGAAAAGAAACAAGACCTTTGTGATGGTAGCTTAATCCATTCCCTCTTCGTTCCTGTCACTTGTGATTCATGTGAAGCTCTGATTTCCTTTGGGGGTTGAGCACTCTAATTCTCTCTAGTGCCACCATTAAAGGACTAAGTATTTGATGGGGGCTGAAAGACTGGGAGTGAATGAACTACGCAGCAAGTCACATCTTGTTTTTCTGCAAATTGTTTGGGAATAAGAAACAAGAAGTGCAGAAAATATGATACGTTATCTCAGATTGTTTCTAAGGCAAATGCTTTCTAAGAGTAGAAGTGATTTTTTCCTGCTGTGTAATTGCTCCATCCTGCTCAGGTCCAGCTGACACTTTCAGCAGGGACGCATACTGGAAAATTCCCAGTTTGTCCAGGTCGTGGGATACGACCTTTCGCTCTGTGGAGTTTTGCATAAAGGTGATTTGTTCATTCATGAGCTGATTCAGTCATTCATTCCACGATATCTGCCGAGCGTCTAACACTCAGAGAGCAGCACTGAGAAGGGACAGCAAACACTGACAGGGACGTGTGTCAGCCACAACAATCAGGAGATCCCAGCATGGGCTTGGGGACACGGAGCAGGGACCTCTGCCTGGTTGGTGCTCTCAGAGACTTTCCAAGAGACAAGCGTTGATCTGGCCCTTGGGGAACCAGAGAGAATTATCAGCAAAGTCCTGGCATAGTAAATGAGAGGAAAGAGTGCGTGTCAAGCCGCAGGCAAGAAAGCATGGTGGTTCCTGGATCAAAACTGGAAGGCAGAGCCATTCAATTAGTGATCATCTGCAGAAGTCGGAAAGAGGCCCAGTCCCGTGACTCTGCAATAGATCCAGGCTCCTGCGCATTTCAAGACATGCTTTCATGTGAGTTTAATCCACACAGAGAAGGAGTACCGTTCTCCACAGTCAGAAGAGCACTGGCCATGCCATCCTCCCGTAGCCAGCGGTGAGGCTGACGCATCCTTTGTCTTGTAGTCATGATCCGTGACAATCACATCACCAAGAACAAAACCAGAGAAAGACGGACAAATCAACACCCAGTCACTTAACTAAATATCTGTTCAGCAAAATTACTTTCTCCATCAGGGTCAGTGACAGAAGCTCCTGGGAGCTTTTGTTTGAAGCTAGAAGCGAAGCCCAGAGGGACGGGCAGAATGGAAGAGAAATTTCTCGCATAGTTAAAGTATCAGTGCCGTGAAGTAAGGGGAGCATTTCTGAACACCCGGGGCACAGCATCAGGATATGAACAGGTGTCCCAGTCACCTGGGGAGGAAATCAGAAAGGGAAAAGTTAACAACCGCAAGACCCATTGTAGGACCTGTCTGTTCAGGACAGGTGGGAGCATTGTGACTATTCTGCAGGTGGCTTTTTAAGCCCTCACTAATCTCTAGTGACTCCCCTTTATTTTTATTTGATTATTCTCTTTTATCAGCCTATGTGTATATTACAGAAGAGTGATGTTCATCTTGGGGGATCGGTCAATGTGTATAGCACGCCCTGTGCATTTTCTGTCCCTTTATACCTGTTAAGGCTTATATCTACCCCAAAGCGTCATGTGGTCATAGCTGGATCTAGGGTGTGTGAATGTGGATTAAGGGTGTGATACTAAGACTAAGGGCATGTGTTACTAAATTAGTCCATTGATTAGAATTAGTATAGCTCTGGGTGTGGCTAAATGGATTTACTGAAGGCAGAAGACCCATCCTGGGTGTAGGGGCACCACGCAAAAGGTTTTAACCTGAATGGGATAAAAGATGAAAGGCAGGCTTCCGCTGATGCTTTGCTGCCTTCTGCCTGCCATGCCATGGACTGTTTGTCCTCTGTGCTGCGTCTCTGCCACACCACTCTGGCTTGGAGTCAGCTGATTATGGACCGAAACCTCTACGAACTGTAAGCTGAAATAAACCTTTCTGCATTTAACTTGTGTGGGGAGTATTTTGTCTTAACAACAAGAAAAGTAACTAAGACAACTCCCTTTTCCCTTTTCTTCCCCCTCCACAGGCCCCTTTCTTATCTTTAGATGTCTCCTTCTAGTGTTCTATCATTGCGACTTTGTTTTATTCATTTACATTTTAAGTTTCTCGTATAAGAGAAAACACTTGATATTTAACTTTCTGAGTCTGACATTATGCTCAGCCTGAGAGATATGGACGTGGATAGTTGAAACATGGATAGAACATGAGGGTCCTTTCTCATTCTTCATGGGGCAGCTGTGACTCCCTGGCCTTGGTCGAGGGAGTTGTGGGTGAGGTACCGGCAGAGAGGTAGAGGGTGTTGGGGGGGCCCTCATCTTTCTGTCTGCCCTTTAGTAAATGTAATAACCAACAGCACCCTGAAGTAGGCTGGCATTGTATCCTAGAGACGGGTTTAGGATGAGGAAACTGGTTTAGAGGAGTCTAACCAGCTTGCCAAGGCCACATAGCTGATAAGAGACAGAGCTGGGTTTTAAACTGGGCAGTCTGATGTCCAAACCCTGTTTCCACCCCAGCGTGCCATCCCCCGTGCCATCTGGACTTGTATCATGGTATGTGTGTTCTATCTTCTTAGATTCCTACATCTGATTTTCTATAGCAAACTCCTGGAATGCACCGAAGTGACAATTATCCAAAGAGAAAGAGAGGTGGAGAGAGATGCAGAAAGCCTCTGAGATACACGCTTGAGACGCAGCGGCTGGGACAGAGGCGGCCACGACACAGTGGCCCAGAGCAGGATGCCACCCTCCCCAGCTGCAGCTGTGAGCCAGGAGGTGACCCCATGCTCTCTAAGGTTTCACCCAGAGTTCCGGTCTATAAATCCCACTCGCTCAGAAAACAGAGAAGGAGAGGTGGTACTGGGGACGTGGGGATGGGCTTCGCAGTGGGGTCTGATTTGGTTGGGGATTTCCATCACAGAGATACATTAGTCGGCCTCTGTCAGCTGCATTTATCAATCCCAAGCTGAACCAAGCAGCACAGGTTTGGACTGGGGATTTACTGATCTCACAGCCGGGCTGCATATGAACTCTGAAGATTTGGAGGCATCTGGGCCTCAGGGGGAACGATCTGCTACTGGTTCACTGAAAGCCCCATATCCCTTTCCCCTGGGCCTCTTCTCTCCGCCGCTCCTGGGGGTGTCTCCTCTTTCTTGCAGCACGTCTTCCCTGATCGCCTGTCCATGTGGTGGAAAGTGACTCTCTCTCTTAGATCTGATTCACACTTTGCAGAGACTGGTTTTCCCAGCCTGGGTCTCGTGGAACTGATGAACTGCAGCCAGACGGTGGGACCATGTAGTAACGCCAGGCGGCTCCCATGTGCCTCTGGCAACAGAGACACCACCCGCCATGATTAAGCAAGGCTAAGTCGTTCCAGAGGATGAAGACCGTGGCTCCCACTCACCTGTGGTGATAAGAGAGATGACGAGACATTGCAGGACTCAGACATACTAATCTGGGCAGCGACTGAAGGCATCAAGCGTGGAACACAGATTTCAGCTTCTGGTCTCTTGACCTATGTAAATGCATTAGACCACATTAGGGAATCGAATAGCTGATTTGAGTGGACTGTGTACATGCTTTGAGAGATAATCCTAAGTGCCAGAAGAAGGAATCTAAAAAAATTACTCTCATTTCCCTCTATTAAAAATATGTACATCTTTTCTCATGCATATTAAATTGACCAAAAGTAAAGTTAAATTGAAATCGTCCCCCTCCACAGTAAGCTTCTCTAACTTTATACACGTGTCACAAAAGGTTTTATCAAACAATTTTAGAGGTGAACCTTAAATATATCCCACATTTCTTAGAAATCTTAAGGCTCTCATCTCTCAGTCCTCAGTGAGGGCTTCCACTTAGGATGGTGGCTTCCATGAAGGGCCGTCCTTTGCCACCAGCAGGATGGGGTCTTGTTTGAAGGACTCGAATGCTAGAACCATGGAAGACTTTTCTTTGTGTGAAATTTAGCTCCAGTGCGTTCCATCTTGCTCGATGGAGTTGTTTATGGGCTACTTCCCTTCAACCCAGACCAGCAGATCCCCTGGCTGCCCTTCACAAGCTATTAAAAACATGAGTGTTCTCTCTTTTGTGTATGTGGCATCTAACCATTTACTTTGAATACCACATATTTGGAAAAGCATTCAAAATGGGAAATGAGGCTTTGGGGGATTCTGACTGTGCTCTGAGTAAACTAGATCTGTAATCTGAAACACGCTCACATTATGCAGCAATGAGGACCGTGGTCTGTCGCCACAGGCTTTTTTCAATACTTGAAAGCTCCATTTTTCTGTTTTCAGGGAATTGTGCTTTGATTTCTGTTTCCCATAGACAGTAGCAGACACTTGCCTCCCTTAATCATTCGTGATTTCCCCTTGCTGATTTTATTTTGGCTCCAAATAGTTTTGCCTTCTCCAAAAATGCCCTGCAGACCATAGAGCATTTTTCTCAGCATTGCTTAAACCAATTCCATCTTTTGAGAAACTGCGCTCTTATGGGTTTATGAGGGACTCTCTAGAATATTTCATCATTTGATCCCCTTGTAAACCCTGTGAAGTAGTTGTCATTCTTCTCTCTACTTCACAGGTGAGGAAACTGACCTTCAGAGGTTGCTGAAGGTCATGCAAGGTGACAGTAGGGCCGGGGCCTCTGTCTGCAGGGCCTGCGCTCCTTATTGATTTATCCATAAGGTGGTACTTTAATTCCAGTGATATGGCAGACAGGCTTGTCCCTGCCTCTAGAGCCTGGAGAAGCTCTTGGAAATCTGCCAGAGAGTGTGGCACTGCCAGGTCTCTCCAAAGAGACCTGGGCTTGCTCAGGGAGGCAGGAGGAACTGTGAGTGTGTCTGGTGGCACCGCACTGGCCAAGCTACATACGTAAGGCCTCACTCCTGTATGGCGCCAGGGCTGGTGCCTTTCCCAGGAGGGTAAATCCAAGCTTGCAGCCACAGACACGGGTGGGAGGGACTCTTCACTCTTCTGTTTGGCTCCTCCGACTGCGTCTTGTCCACAATACTGTGTCCACGTCATTGACACATGTTGCCTTCCTCCCTCTCCACCCATAATTCATGTGGGTCCTTAGTGGCTGCTGCTTCTATTTCTCCCAGGACAGACAATCCTGCATCTTTACCAGCAGACATCTAAAAAGGGCCACCAGACAGGGCAAAGTAAGGGAGCGCCTTGGGAGCAATGTATAAGAAGGAGGGCGTCAGAAAACTCATTAATCAAATAGTATCTCAATGCAAGTGTGTTTATAGAAAACAAAGCTCATGAGGAACAGGATGTCGCAGTTTTAGAAAAGTGTCAGATGCGTTAGTGCCTGCAGAGGTGGGAAGAACTTGAGGCAAAGGCGCCATCAGAATGCAGGGGCAGGACTCGGTCTTCTCTTAGCCTCCTCTTTCCTCAGCACCTCGGGAGTCTCTCACCTTCTCCCTCTGCAGATCTCCCAGGAAAGCGCCTTGCTTCCTTCAGAGGATACTTTTCTGTTCCTCCATTTCAGAAATCCCATGTTCTGATTTCCAAGGAGCCTCCAGAGTCTGGAGCAGCAGCTCGGAGGGCCTCCTGCGGGCACGGCTATTCGGGAGAGCTGGGGACACAGGAGCCTGCGAGCCCGCCTGGGTGAGACTCCTCGTTGAGTCCTTGTTTGAGCCCAGCGCCAGGGCTCACAGGAGTGCTCCGTGCCCACCGCTAGCTGGTTACTAGGGCCTGATGACTTTGCATCAATGAGAAATACGTTTAGTTTATTATCATTCGTCTGTTACAGACTTGGAAATGCATGTGTTACAGACATTAACTCTGGCGAAGCAAGGGGAGTGTTTGGTGTCACCAGACCGGCAGATGGGCTTGCTCGGGCCCGCTTTTGGTTGTTAATTAGACCCAAGAAGAGGGAGAGCTGCTGGGCACCTCATGCCCAGAGCGGTGGGCTGGGTCTGCTTCTTAGCGGGGTCCCGAGTCAGCTGGACGAGAAGCCACACACTGGCTGCTGTCTCCTGTAGATGCTCGGGTCCCACAGCCCGGCATCTTTGCACCGTGCCCTCCGCTTGCCCTGGCAGTGGGGTCCCGTGAACTTCCGTGACGCCGCCCTCCTGGACCTGCTGCCCCTGCCCTGTGCCTCAGGCCTGGCTTCCAAGATGGACACCCCCGAGGCAGGGCAGACTCAAGGGCAGGGAGGGACGAGTCTCACTCGGGGTCTTGGGCTGGGCTCCTGCAGCCCCGTCGGGCGAGAAGCAGTTCCGTCTGCCGAGTCCTTATCAGGGCAGTCGCAGTGTTTCACCCCTGGAGCCGCGAGAGGCCCCACCACTGCTGGGGAGTTCCTGTCCGGAGGGACTGCGCTTCTGAGCCCAAGGTGGCCTGAGTCATCGTTTAAGAGCGAAGAGAACACTTCATCTTTTTTTTCTAAAATAAAAATAGTGAGAATGTTTTAATGGACCCACAACACCTGTGCTTACTTACGGGGAGCAGTGATATTTCAGTGCGTGGGTAGGATGTGGAATAGCGGGATCAGGGTTGCTGGGGTCCCCGCCAACTCATGTGTTTGCCATTTCTTCCTGGGGGGAGCAGCCATGTCTTCCCAGCCGGCTGCTGTGAAAAGTACAATAAATGTGCTCAACCTCAGTGTCCTGGGCGCTGAAGACACTAGAAGGCACCTCTATCCATCTGCACCCCATGTCAAGTGACCATCTTGGGAAAGTTATTTAAGTCAGGAGTCTCTAGGAAACTCAGTACGAATTTTTATATCTTTGATGCATGTGTGGATTTAAATATTATTTTTAATGCCATATTGGGACTTACTTTGATTTCCTAAGTAACAGTGATGGGGGTGTTTGGAAGATCAGGAATGAGAAGGCAAACTAGCTGGTGCAGGCACACCTGTGCATACGTGGTATCACATCCTAATTCCTGGGGCGAGAGTTGCTCTTTGATCCTGGAATGTCCCCTTCAGTTCCTCCTTCTGGTTGAAGTCAACTGTCCTTGCCTTACATTCTTGGAGTTAGCCAAGGGACTGTACACGAGGACCGGCAGGTGGAAGTGTGCTTTTAGCACTTACGAGGACTCTATTCTCTGAAAGGTAGTAGCAGAGACCTGGCCGAGGGAGTCAGGAGCTCCCCAAGGGCGGGAGGACTCAGGCTCGATCCTGTCCAAGCTCTGGACTCTGAGCGGGAGTCCTGCAGGAGGACACACCAGTGAGGGCCAGCTGAGAACAGCAGCGCAGTAGGTACTGCCATCATGTAGAGAAGACAAAGGCGGCCTGCTCTCCACCCAGGTCCCGGCCTCAGCCCTTTCTGCCATTCCCCATTCCACCCTGTGACTTGAAAAGTAAAGCCAGTACCACCTTGTGAGATGCCCCTGGCACTCCCGTCTCCTGGTTTTCCATCTGCCCGTCTCCTCCTCCCCATTGTTAGAATGAACGTCCCTTTCCAGCTATTCTGTGCTCGCCTTAAGGATGACGGCCACACATTGCCCGCAGATCAAACAAGATAGGACTTTTTCTTCAGACCTGCTTCTTGTGTCCTGTTTTTTATGAACTGATTTGTGCCCTGTGCCTTCCTGTCCTGAAATGCACAGAAAACCCGGAAAAGGAGCCAGGAACAGCCCTAAACATAAAAACTCACAAGGAGGAGAATCAATGCTGCTTAATCACACACAAAAAACCCAATACATACAAGAGTATTAGGTCTGGAAACAAGCATTTTTACTTATTTGGCCAATTTATTATTTCAAACACATTTTAAAAACTGATTCATGTACAGTCATCATTTCTTACTGTGCAAGATGGCAAGTGACGGTAGAAATAGGGGTTTGTAAAGTGACTGGCTCAAAATAGACAAAGCATAGCTTTTACTGTTTTCAGAGGCTTAAAAACTTGATAGCACGCCAAAAAAATTACAACAAAAAAGCATAACAAATTGAAATAAACTTGTGGTATGGAGGGTTGCTGGGGAATTGTTTGTATGGATCATCCTTCATTTAGCGTGTCTGATTTTCGAGTACTGAATAACACCGTTCTCATTGGCAGAAAGAATCAGCGTGCTCCGTGATTCAGCTTGAGAGCTGACTGACTGACTTGCTGGTTTGTGCAGAGAATGAGCAGCGAGCCTGGTGGGAGGAGGCCCAGCCTGGCTCAGGAGTCCTGAGGTGGCGCTCACCTTCTCCCTCGCGTCCTGCCATTCGCCTGAGTGAGCAGCATGTACGCTGCATCCTGCAGAACTGGGTTCTGTGGGCAAAAGTGTTGGGATTTTGGGTGAAATTCGTATTTGCTGAACACACACACACACACATCAGCTGAGCCAGCTAATGTGCCATGATTCTTTCTCCTGTTTTTTTTTAAATAACATTTTGTTTTTGCATAGTTAATTACTGCTTGCTCGTGCCAAAGAGCACTGTCACTCTGGCCACCTCCTGGCTGTCATCCTGCGGACTCCGCCTGCTCCTCTCTGTGGTTCTGTCCCGGTTCTCCGGATTCACTTCTCCCTCTTTTAGGCCTCCTCGCTCATTTTGCGAAATGCATCCTCTGGCAGCATCTTGAGACAAAATTGGTGGAAACAGTTTTGGGTGGAGACTTTGTATGTCTTAAATTATCTGTATTTTTTTCTTGTACCTGATTAATTATTCCCTAAAATACAAGATTCTTAAATTTTTTTTTCCACTTAGCATTTTCTGGCCTATCGTTGCCTCTAACACTGGTGTAAGTCTCGTAGCATTCCGTCTCCTCATCCTTTGTATGTAACTTATTCCTTTTCTGGAAGCTTTTAAATTCTTCTTTTCATTCTTGGTGTCCCAGCAAATTCATGGTCATGAGTCTTCGAGAGGCCCTTCTTGGTCTTCATGAGGGGCATGCAGTGGTCCCTTCCAATCTGGAATTAGGGAAAGCGTTTTTATATCATTTCTTATGCTCTTTCTGTCACATTCTCTACTCTCTGGAGTCTCTTTCTGAAAATTGGATTTCCTCAATAAATTTTCAGTACATAACCTTTTGATTTTTGTTGTTGTGTACTCTTGGAGAAAATTTTTTTGACTTGATGTTTTAACTTTTTGCTCACTGAAAGTATTGAGTTATTAGATTTTTAATATTCAAGAATCCCCCTTCATAGCAAACTGTTCTTGATTCATAACTTCTTGGAAATTTGGACTGTTTCCTGCAGGGTCTTTGTAAGAGAATCTTTGAGTTCTCTTTTGTTAGTGTGTTTGGTCTCTCCTGTTCCTCTTGGGAGCTTCCCCCCAGGCCCAGCGACCCTGGCCTTCTCCTGTGCACAAAGCACACCACTAGGAAGCTGTTGGGAGTCTGCACGGGGGCTGCCTACCTGTTGTAAGAGCCAGTTGCTAACTGGTTTTTACATTGATGACTCAAATGTCCTATCTACGGATTGTACTGGTGGGAAGGACCTTGGGAAGAAGCCTCTAGTTTCCTGCCCAAGGGCTTTAAGCTTGGCTGCGGGACTCAGAGGGCTGGGGAAGGGGCCAGAGGATGTGCTCTGCAGTGTTCAGTCTCTGTCCTGAAGGTTCATGTTGCTGTGTTAGGAGCCTCTCAGGTCAATTTCTCCAGAGACCATGTACCTATTTCCAGAGTGAGGTGAGGGGTTGTATAAGGTAAGGGGGAGCCTGGAGTAATGACCAACTTGAACCTGGACTTTAGCACCCAATTTCCAGCCTCCCTCCTCACCCTGCCCTCTTGGGGTGCCTATGCCTGAACCTTCCCTGGGTCCAAGGGTGACTCGGCCACCCATAGCGCCACCTAGAGGCACCCCGTCTGCCCCTCCTGCGCCCTGCTGGGAAATCCTCTCTCTGCATTTATATACTGCAGTTTAAGATTAGAGATGTCAACTAATATAACCACTATGGAAATCAGAGTGGAGATTCCTCAGAAAAATAAAACTAGAAATTCCATTCAATGCACCTATTCTCCTCCAGTTATCTTCCCCAAAGAGCGCTCTATCCCTCAGGAGGGGAGATGCAGTTAGACATCGAAGAAACAAACCCCTGACCAGAGTGTGTGAGAGCCCTGCACCAGGGGAATTAGCACAACAAGCGTCCTGTGTGACTCATGGTGGCCAGGCCCTGGACCATGATCAGGGAAAGCCAGGCTCTCCCACCGAGCCCATGACCTGAGAAGCTGGGCTCCCTTGGGACGACCTAAATCCTGCCATTTTAATGAGGACAGAACTATAACTCGCAATTAAATTGGCATAACTTGTACTGGATGTTTGAATTTTGAGTAGTTTGATGGAGTAATTTCTGAATAAACTAGAAAAGACAGATAGAAATGGTGAACTCTGTGGTTATTTTTCTAAGGTAGCAATGAATGTGACAGTCCATTTCAGAGTATTCAGATAAGCACAGTGATCCTTATTACTATTTCTCTTTTTCCAGTTTTTTTAAATTAGAAAAATTAAAATTTATCCAAATTTATGCAGACTTAAAGACCATAATACATGATGCCATTTGCATGTAACAACAAGCAATGTAAACAACCACGTAAATCCAGTATTAAGTTGCAACTACATTCTTGCCCAGTTGTTGGTTAATGCTTCAAGTACTATGTTGAATAGCAGAGGTGACAGTGGACATCCTTGTCTTATTCCTGATTTTAGAGGGAATGCTTTCAGTTTTTCTCCATTTAGTATGATGCTGGCTGTTGGTCTGTCCTAGACAGACTTTATCACATTCGAGTATGATCCTTCTGTACCTATTTTCTTCAGAGTTTTTACCAGGAAGAGGTATAGGATTTTGTTGAAAGGCTTTTCTGCATCTATTGATATGACCATGTGGTTTTTGGTCCTGCTCTTGTTTATTTGATATACCACATTTATAGCCTTACTTATGTTGAACCATCCTTGCATCTCTGGGATGAAACCTACTTGATCCTGGTGTATCAGCTTTTTTATAATATGCCACATCCTATTTGCTGTGTCTTGTTGAGGATTTTTATATCTATGTTTGTTAAGAAGACTGGCCTATAGTCTTTTTTAGTCGGGTCTTTGTCTGGTTTGGGGATCAGGGTGATGGTGGCTAACATACATGAATTTGGGAGCACTCCATCCCTTTCAATTTCTTTGAACAGCTTGAGGAGAATTGGTGAGATCATTTCTTTAAAAGTTTTGTTGAATTCAGCTGCGAATCTGTCAGGTCCTGGGCTTCTTTTGGTTGGTAGATTCTTTATTACTGAGTTGATTTCCTTGCTTGTGATTGGGTTGTTAAGTGTACATACATCTTCTTGGGTTAGTTTTGGTAGTTTGTATGTGTCTAGAAATCAGTCCATTTCTTCAGTATTTACTAGTTTGTTGGAATATAATTTATCAAAGTAGTTACTATCTTCTAGATTTTGACAGCATCTGTTGTGATTTCACCTTTGTCATTTCTAATTGCATTTATGTGGGTCTTTTCTCTCTTTGTCTTAGTGGTTATCACTAATGGCATGTATATTTTTTTACTCTTTTAAAGAATCAGCTCTTTGCTTCATTTATTGGTTTTACAGTTTTTTTTAAATTTCAATTTCATTAATTTCAGCTCTCATCTTTATAATTTCCCTACTTAGTTTAGGTTTGGGGCTAGTTCGTTATTGTTTCTCAAGTATCTCAAGATTTCTCGTAAGGTTATTTATTTAGGCTTGCTCTATTTTCATAATGTGTGCTTTAACTGCAATAAATTTTCCCTTAGAACTGCTTTCAAAGTGTCCCAAAGGTTTTGTTGAGTTGTACGGTTGTTATCATTATCTTCCAGAAATTTTAAAATTTCTTCTTTAATTTCTTTTGTGACCCATTGGTTGTTTAGGAGTATGTTGTTAATTTTCCAGGAGCTTTTGCCTTTTCTGACTTTTCTTCTGTCAATTGATTTTTATTTTCATTGCACAGTGGTTGGATAGTATGAATGGGATAATTTCAATTCTTTTATATTTACTTTGTCAGGTTTTGTAGACTAGAATGTGATCTATTTTGGAAAAAGTATCATGTCCTGCTGAAAACAATGTATACTCTGCTGTGGAGGTGTGGAATACTTTGCATATATCTGTTAGGTCCATAAATTCAAGGGTGTGGATCAGCTCTGAAGTGTCTCTGTTGACTTTTTATTTAGTTGATCCATCTCTTTGTGAAAGTGGGGTGTTAAAGTCTCCTGCAATGATTGTGTTAATGTTTATTTAATCTTTATTTGCAGCTGGTTTTGTTTCATGAAGGTAGGTGTTCCAGTACTTGGTGACTATATGTTCATCAATGTTATCTCTTCTTATTGGATTGTTCCTTTAACTAGTATGTAGTGACCTTCATTGTCTCTTCTAATCCATTTTAACTTGAAGTTTACCACGCCTGATATTAGAATTGCTACCCCTGCTTGTTTTCTGGGTCCCGGTGCATGAAATTTTGTTTTACATCCTTTAAGTCTATGGATTAGATGGATTTATTGAATGAAATGAATTAGATGGGTTTATTGAATTAAATGGGTTTATTGAATGCAATAGATTGTTGAGTTCTGCTTTTTGATCCAGTCTGCCAGTCTGTGTCTTTTGATTGGAGAGTTGAGGCCATTAACATTGATAGATATTATTGAGATGAGTTGGTTATTTACTGTTATTGTCTTTATCTGTTGGTTTATTGTTTGTTTTACTTTTTCTGATGCTTTTATTGTTTATTCTGTTGCCCTCTCCGGTTTCCTCAGTGTTTTCGGGTGTATCTAATCCTATGTTTCTGTTGAGAATATTCTTGAGCATTTCCTCTAGAGCTGGTTTAGCTCTCAGATATCTTCTGAGCTGGTTTTCTGAGCATATCTATTTCGAAGGATAGCTTTACTGGATAAATTAACGTGGGTTGGAAGTTACTTGCTCTTACGGCTTGAAATACTTCACTCCAAGCTCTTCTGGCCTTCAGGGTTTGTGCTGAGGAATCTGCTGTGATTCTAATTGGTTTATCTTTATATGTGATTTTTTTGTGTTTTGTTTTTCTCTGATTTTCTTTAAAATTCTATTTTTTCCTGGATATGTATGAATTTAATAAGAATATGTCTTGGTGAATATTTCCTTTCATCGTGATTGTTTGGCATTCTATAAGCATCATGTACTTGTACTTTAAGATCTTTTCTTATATTTGGAAAATTTTCTTCAACTATTTCTGTAGGCATATTGGTGAATCCATCTATGTAGCCTTCAAGTTTTTCTTTAACTCTGATTAGCCTTGGGTTAGTTTGCTGTTATCATCTAGTAGCTGCTGGATAGTCTTCTCTTGTTCTCTTATTTGCTTTTTGGCTTCTTTGGCCTCTTTATTATAACCCATTATTTTGTTCTCAATATCAGATACTCTGTCTTCACATTGGTCATTTCTTGAGTGTATGAATTCTATAGTTGTTATTTTTTTTTTAACTTCAGGAGTTTCTGTGTGACATTTTTTAGAGGTTTCCATATCTTTGTTGAATCTGTTACTCAAGTTTTGGAATGTTCTTGGTTAGCTCATCCAGTTTTTTGTCTATTTCCCTGAAATTCACTGTGGGCATATAGAATGTCATCGCTGTAAACTTTTGGTTGTTTTCCTCTTTGAATTCCTCTATTTTTTTTTTCATTTCTTCTAAGAACTTTTCATAGATTGCTAGTATCCAATATTTGTTTTCTTCTCCCTTTCTGTTGCCATGCTCTCCCTTAGGAGAGTTAGGGGATTTGGAGATCTTCTATTCCCTTGTTTCCCCATTTCTTGTTTGAAGCTGCTTTTATTTGTTTATATTTATATATCATTTTATTTCAGATTTTATCTTCCTTTTTGGGGGGGTTACTGCTGATTGGGGACTAAGAGGTGAGGAAAGTTTGTGGCTTGAAGCTTTTTAGTAATTTGTTGCCTTTCTGTGAGTAATTTTCAGCTTTGTATGTCTAGTTCTAGTATTTGTTGCCTCGGTTGTTTACTTTAAGTGATTTTTGTATCTGTCTCTAAGTTTTGCTACTAGGATACTTCACTTTAAAACAGTATCTCCAGTTTGAATCTTACACCATTTTTATATAATAATTCTTGCATTTACTCTTCTTCTCCTTTGTCTATTCTCTAGATGAAGGAGATAACCTAGCCAGCTCTTGAATCAGAGCCAATGGAAGAACAATTCCACAAGGGTAACAGCCAATGAGCACTTAAAACAATAAAAGAAGATACTATATAACTCAAAAGACATACACATACACAAACTTGAACCAATAAAATATCTACTGGGAACACCAATTAGGTAGTCCAATGAGCATTGCATACATATTTCCTTGATCACCTTTTTTTGCCAGAGTCTGAATGATCTCTGCCCAATTATTCCAATAGTCCTTCTGTACCAAGCTGGGGTTAAATCAGACTCAGGGCCTGTTTCTGCCTGGTTGCATGTATTCTTGCTAAATTTGACTGAGCCTTAGTTCTTGGATTACTGACTCTTGCTGTCCATTTCACTGGGTGCAATGATGGGTTCAGGAGGCAAGTTCACTGGCATTCAATTGTCCTCTGAATCAGAATTATTCAATTCAACTACAGCAATGTCAGGCTAATCTGTTGCAGTAGAATCTATCAGGGTTAGTTCCTTGAGAAACTTACATACCCTATGACTCTGTTTTGGATTTCTCTTTAGTCTGGAGAAGAAATCCACAGCTATCATATAAACATTGTAACAACCTGAGTCTTGGCCCACAGTTAACATAGACCAAATGCACTGGGTTTTCTCCCCTACTGGTAAGAAAATGATATTCAACAATACTTTGAAAGAATCTACCATCCGACGCCCAGGGCGGTAGAGGTCTGGGGAAAGCCAAAGGGTTAAGGATAAGAGAAATAGAACTATGAAGAGAAAGAATAACAAAAAGAAATTTTAAGTAGAGTGGAGCATAAATGTATATGAGAGAGTTCCCTTACCTGTTATAAACTATTTTAGGTGGAAAGAGAGGGCAAAAATAAGAGAGATATGTGAATGTGGGCTGAGCACAGGTATACTGGCATGCTCATAAAAGAGGGTAGTGGGAATAGTGTTGAATAACACGATAAGAGTGTGGGGAGTAATGTAGAGAAGGAGGAATACAGCAAAGAGTAAAATCCAGCAAAAAAGATAAAAAGTTTAAACAGAGTTAAAAAAAAGTTTAAGGAGTACTATAAGGATAAAAAGTAAGATACTACGGTCAAAGAGTAGCAAAAAAATACACAAGGAAAAGAGAAAGAAAGAAAAAACAAGACAAAAACAAACCTTTGATTGCTTTGGGTTTGTGGCTCCTTTGAGGAACAGAACCCAGGCAGGGAGTGACTTTGTCCATGCCGGACGACCAGGCAGTCTGCACCCAGCACTGCGCTGAGTGCGGAGGGCTGTTGACGCTAAGGGAAAGTCCCGGCTGTGAGCTTCCCGTCTTTGTATGCAGGGCTAAGACTGGCTTTGGCCACGTCAGGGGCAGAGTTCAATTGCTGCCAATCTACCCTGACAGGTCGCCCTCCCCTCCTTTCGCTCTGGGGGTTTGGTAGTGAAGCGAGCCTGCCGCTGCTCTGTCACTGAAGTCGGAGCCTGGAGCCCTTTCCTAAGCAACACGAAGACCCCTCGCCAGCTTCTGCTCTGCGGGACTTTGTCCTCAGTGTCGCTCCACCGTCACTCACCGACCACGGACTCTGCTGATGGCTGCGGGCTAAGATTCTCACAGTCTAATTCTCCTTTTCTCTGTGTGCAGAAATGGGTGTTTTCACTGTGCTTTAGTCGGAGGCGACCCTGCAGCCGCCCCGTGCGTGCAGTCTTTGCTGCTCGGACTCGCTGGCCTCCGCCACGTGTGCTGCACCATCTCTCCGGTCTCCGCTTCTCTCTCTGCATCTCTGCATCTCGGCCTTGAGTGCCGCGCCCTCTCCCCGGTCTCCTCCGGCTCTCTGGGTCTGTGCTGCACTGCGCGGTGCCGCACCCTGCCGCAGTCTCTCCCGTGTCCGGTCTGGGTCCCTGAGCTGTTTCTTCTGCAGCACTCAATCCTGTTCCGCTCTCTTCAGCTCCTCTCCCTGCAGCTGTTTTTCAGCCTCTAGGCCTTTGGTCCTGGAGGAGCTGAGACGTTGACTCTCACTGCTCTGCCATCTTGGAGTCCTCATTACTATTTCTGCCTGTGGCCTTTAATGCTTTAATGCAGCTATCAAACACAAGGCTAACGAAATGACTGACGGTGGTCCCGGAAGCCTCTCTTCTCCTCGTAGCAAAGAATTCACTTGTTGAGACCAAAGGAGAAAACAGCAACATAAATAGCTAAAAAGCATATTTGACTGCATATTTGACTTTGGAGTTGAATGGAAAAGTCCATATCCCATTTGCCGAGTGAAAATATAGTTAAGTGAAAGTGCTTATAAATTCATTATTTACCTCTGTTGGTCTCGCTTCATTTCTTGCTCTGCAACTTTATTGCATGGAGATAAATATCATTCTAACTTAAGATAAATGCAATAATATTTACAATTTATTCATCAAGCATCACATTTTGAAGGTGAAATATTGCCTCCCCACCGATACCAAAATTGCGGCTAGCTTTCGGCCTGGCGGGGATTAAAAGGAGACTCACAAACCCCAAATCTTTTCTTAAAGAACAGGAAATCCAGCTAGACAAGAATGAGGACGTGGTCTCCACAGTTTAACAACACTGAGGCCTGCCTGTAGACACCGGCCAGGCTGCCTGGAGTGACCGTGCTGTCCTTTTATTCACTAAGAACACGGCCCTCACCTTCGCCAGGCATGAGCTGGGCACGGGCCCTTGGAGCTCATGGCTAGTAGACTGAATAATAATTGTATCAGTTGTGGTTTAAGCCTCTTGCTGATGTGGCAGTAGACCTTGAAACTCAGCTTTATAAAGAGTGATTTTTATGGCGGGGCTGCAGGAGAAAATAACTGTAAGGACCCTAAAGTCTTAGAACCAGAGTTCATCACGATGGCTGGTTTCATTCTGGAAATCTCCCCAGATGCAACAGCTAAGTTCATGTGCCACCGAAGCTTGTGGACACTGTGTGGCCGTCACCACCGTCCAGGCCTGCCTGCACCTGGCCTCAGGGGCAAGTGTTCATAATGCCGTGTTTTCACACACATCTTCCTGACCACTGTGCGTTTTGGCTGTTGCTTATGCACATGCCGCATGGGAGAAAATATTCCTGACAAGCAAATTGCCCAGAAGCTGCTGGTGTTGGAAACAATGTTCAGACTCGGAGCCTGAGATCCAAGCAGAGATGTGGGTTAAAAGGGCTCATCAAGCCTGTTCACAACATTAAGAGGAGAAATCCCCAGGTCCACAGCAGTCCTTCGCAAGCCTGCAGTGCCGCCTCGCATTCTCTGCACGCGGCGGACAGCGGCCCACGAAGGCCACATGTTCCAACCGGAAGGTGCAGGCGTGAGTGGGTCTGCCTGTAGCCTTTCTGCTTTTAGTTTTAGACTGCAAGGACACATGGTTCCTCAGGTGACAGCACAGTTAGCAACATCCCTACTGTGTGTGGCCCGCAGGGGAGGGAAGAGTGGGAGAGGCCGAGACCCTGAGCTGGTCTTGTCCTGGGCTTTTATTCTTGTTGAGTCTTCTTCTTCCTCCCTTCCTCCCCTCCCCTTTCCCTCCCTTCCCTCCCTCCTTCCTTCTTTCCTACCTTCTTTCCTTCCATCCTTCCTTCCTGTCTTCTCCTTCGGCTTCCTCTGTGTGTGAGTGTGAGGGTACTGCGGGTACAGGCCCTTTGCACTGAGCCACACCCCCAGCCCTTTTCTATTTTTTATTTTGAGACAGAATATTGCCCAGTTGATAAGTGGCTCAGTCTGGGCTTGAGCTTGCCATTCTCCTGACTCAGCTTCCCGGAGCGCCGGGACGACCGATGTGTCACCACACCCAGCTGCGATCTCTCTGTCAGAAAGATGAGCTCTGTCCTGCCGACTCCATCTCAGTGAGCAAGGAGGTGAGGGCCTCAGACTTTGGCGATGGGCCGGCAAGTCTCAGGAGACGAGAGGTCCAGATGCCACCAGGCCGGTGTGCAGCTGGACTCTGCCGTGGGACACCTCAGGGAAGGTCCTCGGGTGGCTGCACTGTTGTTTCATAAATAGCTGGAGCTACTTTTTCTAGGCACAACTGCAGGTTCGGAGTTTGTGTTTCCTTTAGTAAGATACAAATCTCAGAGTTGAATTTCCCTCATGTGATAAAGTCCCAAGAAGCATTTGATTTTTCAAATGTAAAGACCTGTACACAATATTTTCATTCTTATTAAAATACATGTCCATAATTTCAGCTCTTCCTCACTTGGCACTTTGTGTCCACCCATGGGAGACGGAACAGCATGTGTTGGTCCCGGTCCCCGTTTTGACAATAGGAAACTTTGTTGGCAAATATTCTGGCAGTTGTTTCTAAATGTTATTTCACTCCAGACATCCAAATACAGTTGCATATTTTTAAATATGTGTAAAAATGCAATACGAAAACAATTTCTCAAATTCATTTCATTGGCATGGCATACGAATTCCAGTACATGTATAAAAAGCTCAGTGTGCAGCAGCAGGTAATTTTGAGAGGTTTTGTGTGTGTGGAATAATAGAATTCTTTGCTCTATAAAATAACTTTCCAACAGAGTTGATTTAAGTAGCATTCCCACCCAGTTCACTTAACAGAGGGTTATGAGGATAAAAGAATTCCTAAACACTGTGATGTACATTTAATTTCCTAAGGACATTCCTACTGAGTGCAGGAAGGCATTTCTAGGTTTGTCTGTCATTCAGTGGGCATTGTCAAGGCACCATCCTGGGCTTAATGCTGAGTGTGCTATTAGGACACATCAGCCTTTGTCTTTGGTCTGTTGGGGGAGGCTGAGGTGCAGCAGGATTTGCTGTTCGGCAGGTGCAGGCTGTGGACCCAGGAGGGGTGTGTGGATCAGACCTGAGAGAAGTATGGGCCTCATGCCGTGGTGGGTGGGGACAGCACTTGTTACTGTTTGATTTCTTGTCAGCTTTTCTTTCTGGAGTAAGATGGAATCTCAGTGTTGTTTTAATTTGCATTCCTCAGATGCCCAGAGACGCTGGACATTTTTTCATGTATTTATTGGCCATGAAAAGAAGTACAGATGTACTTCTTCTGAGATGTGTCTGCTCAGTTTAGTTGTCCATTTTTTATTCAATCTTTTTTTGGGGGGGATCTATTTTTTGAGTTCTTTATAGATTGTAGATATTAATCCTCTGTCCAGATTATAGCTTGTGAAATTTTTCCCATTCTCTAGGTTGTCTCTTTATTCTGTTAGTTGTTTCCTTTGCCATGTAGAAGTTTTGAATTTGATATAATCCCATTTATTGATTCTTGATTTTATTTCTTGTGCAATCAGGATTCTGTTCAGAAAGTCCTTACCTATGCTTACGTCTTCAAGGGTTTTACCTATTTTTATCTTCTAGCAGATTAAATGTTCCTGTTTTAGTGTCTAGGTCTTTGATCCGTTTTGATTTTATTTTTGTGCATGGTGATAGATGTGGGCCCAGATTCAATCTTTCACATGTGTGTAACCAGTTTTCCCAGGACCATGTGCTAAAGAGGCTACCTTTCTTCTGGTGTGTGTTTTTGGTCCCTTTGTTAAAGATCAGATGACTTAATGTGCCTGGAGTTGTCTCTGTGTCATCTATTCTATTCCACTGATCAGAGTGTCTGTTTGGTGCCAGTACCAAGCTGTTTTTATCCCCAAAGAGTTAAAGTCATCAGAAGTACAGTGATTTACGTACACTCATGTTTATCACAGCACAGCTCATGATGGTTAAGTCTTGGAAGCAGCCTATATGTCCATCAGCAGATGAATGGTAAAAAAAAAAAATGTGATGTTTACACCCAATGAAGTAATATTCTGACATAAAGAAGGATTCATTTGAGCCTATAGGAAAATGAATGCACCTTGAGGCATAATGTAAAGTGAAGTAAATCAGACACCCAAGTTGAAATATCACATAATTTCTCTTATATGACAAACCCAAAGTACAACTAATTTAAAGAGCCAAAGAAAAGATAGACAATAGGAAATAGGAAGATAGATCTTTGGTAAATGACAAAGGATCTCGGAAGGAGGGGATAGAAGAAGAGAAGAGAAATAAAAAGAATTAAGATGTGTTGTGTACATGGGTCAACTCCCCACAATGAGCACAGTCATTGTGTACCACAAACATGTACTAATAAAAAACAACAAGGTGGTGGGTGGTATTGAGCTTAGTTTTGAAGAGTGAGCATCCCTTAGTCAGCTGAGAAAGGAAAAGGAAGGTGTAGTTATAGAGAACAGTGTGCAGAAGGCCTCCTGAGACACGTGACATTGCACCACTGCTGGGGAGATTTGTGCACGATCAAGTAGGTGAACTTTGGATCGTGGCAGACAGTAATCATACTCTCTTGGTTTGCTCTTGTTCACTGGTCTTGCTTTCCCCATCACCTTGGCTGCTTCCTGTTTTTTCCCCTAAATTCTCGAGAGTTTCCAAAGGGGCAATCCTTGGTCCTCTCCCGCATCTGCTCTCAAACTTTAGTAATTTCATGCTGTCTCTGGCCTTCCAACACATGAGGATGCCGCATCCTCCCTTCCCAGAGGTGGAGCAACCAGGTGCCATCTTGGAAGCAGAGAGCAGCCCTCAGTAGACCATGGAAGCTGCTGGTGCCTTGGTCATGGAGTTCCCAGCCTCCAGACCTGTGAGAAAATAAGTATCTATTCTATAAATAACCCAGTCTTGGGTATTTTGTTATAGTAGCACAGAAAGGACTAAGAAATTGGACCAACACACCTCTTAGCTGTTGGAGAGGCCAACTACTTTCAAAAATAGATATTTCAACCTAAGTACTCTCCCCAAACCAAACTGTCTTTTCAGCATTTCTATGTGGGTTGGGGATGGTGGTGCACACCTGTAATCCCAGCACTTGGGAAGCTGAGGCAAGAGGATTGCTGTGAGTTCGAGGCCAGCCTGGACTACATAGAAAATTCTATCTCAAAAAACCAAAAAAAAGAAAAAATTTTTTTTCTATGTGGGTAACTAATAGACCTTTTAAACTCAAAAATGTCTGACACTGAACTGTGAACTTCCCCTACTAACCTGCCTTGCCCTGTGGACTTCCTGTCTTAGTGGATGGCCATGCTAGTCTTCCAGTTGCTCAAAATAGAATACGTGGGTTATTTTTCTTTATTGGAGTGAAATTCACAAAACATGAAACCCATCTTTAATCTATTTTAAGGTGTACAATTAGCGACTTTTGGTGCAATGCTGTGCAAGCATCACCATTATCTCTGGAACATTTTCATCACCACCAGTAGATCCCTTTACCCTAAGGCAACTATTCCCCATGTCCTTTGATTTTGTTTTGGTTTTTGGTTTTTTTAATAGATTTTATTAAAATTTATCCAAAATTACACAAATTTCAGGCCATTACACAAGCTTACAGACCACAATACATTGTGCCTTTTGCTTCTGACAGTGAGCAATGTAAACAACCACATAAATGCAGCATTAAGTCACAACTACATAAAGTTATTGTAGTACCTAGTGTATGTGTCACTGTTTTCAGTTTGGGTTATTAGGTTCTTGTTTTTAAGATATCATTATTCCTCTGGATTCCCATTCCCTTCCTCTTTGCCCTTCCGTGCTCTTTGTTCCCCAGCACTAATTTCCGTTCTGTCGCTGTGTTCTATTCTGGAGATTTCATATGAATAGTACTAGAAATACTCGGCCAATTGTATCTGGCTTTGGCTTCTTTCACTTAGCAGAGTGTCTTCAAGTTTCACCGTTGAGTTTGCACCTCAGAGCCGATTACTAGGCCTGTCTTCAGAGTGGATCCGAATCTGAGTTCTTCTCAGTTTCTCTACTGCTCCCCCTGGTGCGGCACGTTATCAGGTCTCTGTGTCTCAGTCAAGGTCTCCTACCCCATCTCCCTGCCCTTAGCCCTGCTTCCCTCCAAAGGGTCTCCAAGCACAGTCAGGATGCTCCTCCTCTGCCCAAACCCTGCAGTGGCTCCTGATTTCACTCAGCATCAGAGCTAGAGGCACACGAGGCCCCCAGGAGGCTCATAACTTCTCAGAGGTGACCAAAGAGCATCCTTATCCAGACTGCTTCTTCTGCCTTACTCTGAGCCACTCGGGCCTTCCTGCCATTCTCCCAGCCTCTCGTGGTCCTTTCTGGAGGGCTTTGCACTCACTCTTCCCACTTCCTTCACTCCCTTACCTGTATGTCACCTGCTTAGTGAGTCTGCATCAGTCAGTGTCCCATTGCTTGGACACACTGCTGAGACTGACGATTTACAGGAGGGAATGTTTAAATTGGCTCATGTTTTAGGGAGATTCAGTCCATGGTTTGCTGGCTCTGAGGCAGGGACATCACTGTGGGAGGGTGCGGTGGAGCAAAGCTGCTCAGTTCATGCAGAGAAGAGTGCCAAGCCAAGGACCAGACACAGACCCCAAGGCCACACCCTTAGGACCTACCCAGACATACTCAGGGTAGATCACAAAGCCAATTAACTGGATACTCCACCCTAACTGGCACAAACCAACTTCTCTTCAGACAAGGAAACCTGTACTGTGTCTTGTAGCCCAACATCCCAACCTCCATTAGCTTACTTTTGTACATTCTTCTAGAATATGTATCACCTTCTAACTTGTCCTCTCATTTATTTCTTCATTCATTTCTTATCTGAATATCTCCAACCTGAGTGTGAACTCCAAGTGGAATGTTTGTGTATTTCATCTCTGATGTATAGCAAGTTGCCTGATAAATATTTGTTGACTTGAATAAATTAATAAAAATTAAAATACACAATATTTCAAGGACTAAATACCATATATTGGTATTTTTATGTTCCAGGAACTCAGAAAAGAGCCATTCACACAGTATTTATCTCATTTAGTCCTCACCAATAGCTCTGTGAGATGGATGAGTATTTTTCTCACTTGTAGATGAGATAACTAAACTCAGAGAGGTCAATAACCTGCCCAAGATTTCATAGCTCATAAAAACTCAGAGCTTTTGGGCTCTGAGCTCTCAAGATCATCTTTGAACTACCAAAGTAGTAGAGTGGGTTCTTATTTCTCCTGAAGTACAAGGAAAATGTTGGAAATTTCCAGCAGAGGTGTGATGGGATAAACATGTGTTACATGGAGTGCGGAGGCTGAGTGATGTGCCCCTCCCTAAAGATGACCACATCTCAATCCCAACACCTGAAAATATGTCACCCAAAGGGGTTTGCTGATGTGATTAAATTGGAGATTCAGACATGGGGAGGTTATCGTGGCTTACCCAGGTGAGCCCAATAGAATGGTAAGAGGGAAACAAGAGGGAGAGTCAGAGAGGGAAGACATAAGAAGGGAAGTGGAGGCTGGAGAGATGTGCTCTGATCAGAGAGGAAGGGACCATGGCCTTGGGGTGTGTGCTGATCAGCTGTCCAGCATGATGAGAAGTTCATGGTTTCAGAGGTTTTGGTCCGTGGCCAATGGCTCCACTGCTATGTGGTGCGCATCATGGTGGAGGGAGTGGCAGAGCAAAGCTCATTTCACGGTGGTGGGGAAGCTGAGAGTGAGGCAAGGAGCCAGAGAGGAAGGGGCTGGGACCGGATCTGCCCTCGGTCTTGCCCCCATCCATCTTCCTAACTGACCATTTAGCTCTGAAATCATCAGTAGATTAATCCATCGATAAAGCTAAAGTTCGCATGATCTAGTTGTCCTCTGGCCCCACCTCTGAGCACTACTGCACTGGGATGGAGCCCTCAATCCATGAGCCTCTAGGAGACAGCTCTTCTTTAAGCCACATCTGAATGTCAGCAGCCTCCAGAGGCTGGACATAGCAGGGAAGCCACTTCTCGTCTGAGGCCTCCAGAAAGACAACATCCTTGTGACATCTTGATCTTCACCCAGTGAAGCTGAACTTGAACTTCTGATCTCCAGAACTGGGAGATGGTACAGCATCACCAGGAAACTAATAAACAGAAGTCCTTCCTATTTTTGAAATGAATAGAGAATTGATAGTGCTGTGAGGAACAGGACTCTAGACGGTGGAAACAGGTGGCTCCAGCGTCCCAGCATGAGGAGAGGCACCAAGAGATCTGCAGTGGTTGCCCACCTCATGGCGCCAGGCTCAGCGCACACCTGCAGCTTCATCCCACACATGGCTGTTCTCATCAGAAGAGAAGCCTCCCCATCTCTGCCTCCGATCTCAATGTGCAAAGGGGCAGGATCCTGCTCCTCATGGCGGAGGAGGGGGCTGGCTTCCCATGCAGTCTCACCACTGTGCAGCTCCCCGCAACACGGGCTCTTGCATCAGGAGAAACAGCGCAGCTTCTCTCCTCCCCGTAAGGATGCTGCATCCTAAGAGCAGACATGGTGCTCACAGCAGTGGGGCTGCAGGGCAGGGACAGGGAGGGCAGGGGAGGAAGGCGGTGCAGAGGGGCTCTGTCTAACGGGGACCCACTTGGACTCTTCCCCAGCTCCTTTCACCCTTCAACCCTGGGACACCTCCCTGAGCATCTGTCTTACTGTAAGAGCTAGAATCTGATGCCAAGTGGCTCGAGTGGACACTCGAAGACAGCACTTTGGAAGGTCGTCAGTTTGGGCAGCCAACAGTTCAGCTGTGTGCTGAGTTAGCTCGGAGAGAGGAGCCCAGTGGAGCCAAGTCCTCCCCCCAGGCGTCCTTCAGCGCTAATAGTCACAGAGCTTTCTCCATCGCCTCCCAACCCAGGCCCAGCGTGGGAGAGAGTTTGTTTCACAAAAGCAAATGTAGAGGGAAGAGAGTTGCATTAATAATATAACAGTCCCTTTAGACCTGTTGGGTCATGTTGAAGATCCAATTTCAAGAGTAAAGTTTTAGTGTAAACACATTTCTAAGGTTTCCTGATGCCAGCTAATACAGTCCTTTTGGGAGAAATGAAATATTTCCAAATGAAATGGCACTAAACGCCACAGGGAAATTCTCACAGCAGATAAACTGTTGCCCAACTATCAGTTTTGGACAGAAATTCAGCAAAGGAACACAAAAATTAAACTTACTACTTCTAATTTTAAGAGGCTTGAGGGGTGGAGCAAATAGGAGAGCAAAGGTCAAGCAATGGTGTGATGGGGCTAAGTCAAAGTGGATAAGGAAAAGCAAAGGGCGGTTGCAAATAAAAGATTGGAAAAGGGGCACAAGAGAAAGGAGACCGGGGTAAGGAGAAGGTAAACCAGAAAGTCCATTCATGTGGGCTGGGAGGTGAGGATGGCCTACCTTGAGGAAAGGCTGCCGCATCAGGCAGAGTGCAGTGCACGAAGGAGGGAGGTGAATCTGACAAGACGGCGAAGGTGGCGTTGCAGGCTCTGGGCTGAGCTGAAGGTCTCCTCTTGGCAGAAACGGAGCTCGCATATGTTGGTGGGTGTTACAGTACTCTGCTCCTTTCACACAGTTAAAGCGCTCACCTACGAAGGCTGAGTGGTGGCTCCAGATGGTGTGGATGCTGAGCCCGAACCTGGTCTGGGGGTGGAAGGGGCACCCTGGAGCGCACCGGAGGGGGAGCTAGAGACTTCTGCAGGGCTGTGGAAGGTGCAGCCTCTGCAGCAGGCATTACAGCTGTGGCCAGCTCCCAGTGATGCGGGCGCTGAGTAGGCTCTTGACCTGGCATTTGAACTGTCACCTCGGGAGGCGCTGGAGTTTCAGCGATGGCCTCCTTAGCTGGGTCCGGAAGCCGAGAGGAGGCCTCCTGCACAGCAGGAGACGCTCTGGCTTCTCTAGTTGATGGCGGAGCTCTGGTAGGCTCTGGTCCGAAGGTCCACTGTGCCTGGAATCAGGTTTGGATGTGGAAGCGTCACCTCAGCGTGCCTGGAAGGAAGAGCTGTCGACTTCTCTGGGGCTGTAGAAATTTCACCCTCTGCAGTGGGCGCTGGACTGATGGCGACTTCCAGGTCCAAAGGATGAAACGTGAAGCCGGGCAATGGTGATGGCGCAGCCTGACCCTGAGCTGGTGGTGGAACCATCATGGTGTAATGGGCGGTGAGGTGAGCTACAGTCTCGCTGAGTGGCTCATGTGGACACTGAGATGAGTCTGCCACCTGGGTGGAGAAAGTTCTACCTCCTCGGGAGGCTCTGGAGGGGAGACGGGGCTGGCAGCAGCACTGGAAGGAGTTTCCTCCCCTTGGGGAGTTCTGCAGGCTGAAGTGGGGTCATCCACTGAGCTGGAGGAGGTCCCATCTCATCTGGTGGCCCTGAAGGTGTGGCTGCAGTCTCCTGGGGGACTGGAGATGGGTCTATGTCCCGGATGGCTCTGAAGGCTGGGCTGGAAATATGCTTTCTGTCAACTTACAAGCCACAGTAGCGGTCACAAAGGGTCCCTGAGGCTGAGTTGAGAGCTGCTGGTGGACTGGTGCAAGTGCGACTCCAGCAGGGGAGTTTGGGGACCGAGCTGAGCTCTCCTGCTGGTGTGGAGACTCCTCCTCAGAAAGGTCTGCAGGCCGACTTGGGACCCTGCTATGGGATGCAGGAGGCTCGCCCTTCATGGCAGGGTTGGCCTGCTGGGTCGGAAGCTCCTTGTCAGTGAAAGGTCCAACCTGCCCAGGGGACACCGAGGACCGAGCTGGGGCCTCCTGTTCCACTGAAGTTTCGATTTCAAGCTCGTTAGTCACCTCTGGAGGCTTAACAGCAACATTGTTCAATGCTGGAGGCTGAACCTGGTCATTAACTAGAGAAAGAGAAACGGTTACCCTGCAATGTTCTGGAGGCCGAGCTGCAGCTTCTCACAGCTTCTCGAGGGATTGAAGATGGTTCAGCCCCCTCAGGGGTTTGCAGATGTTCAGCTGTGGCCTCCTGCTGGGTTGAAATTGTTCCCCCTCATCCGAAGCCTGGAGACTCCCATCCGTGGTCTCCTGCTAGCTGGGAGAAGATTGCTCATCCCGAACAGGTTCTGAGGATGGAGCTGTAAGGGGCCACCCGCTTCAGAGGGCTCTGGAGGCAGAGTCGGAGCCTCCTTCTGGGTCACAGGAAGTTCCACGTTATCCAGCGGAACTGAGGGCTGAGCTGGAGCCTCCTGGGGGCAGTTCCCACCTTTGCAGCGAGTTCTGGTGTTAGGGTGAGCTGCAGGTCTGGAGGTGTCGCAGCCACCTGGGGCGAGCGTGAATGCTTAGCTTGATTGTGACCTGGAGTTGAAGTAGGTGCTTCATGGTGTAATGGAGTTTCACCTATACTCTCCAGAGGGGACGCTGAAGTGGGAGGGTCTTCCTGGGCTGGGGGTTTGTCTTCTCGGGAGACTTTGCAGGCTCAGCTGGAGCTACCAGCCGGTCCCCAGAAGATTCAGCCTCCTTATCAGCCTCAGAGGGTTGAACTGGCTGCTCTTTGTCACAGGGAAGTTCAGCCTCTGTAGGAGACCCTGGAGGCTGAGACGGGACCTCCTGATGGGCTGGAGAAGATGTGACGTCCCTGGTAGGCTCTGAAGTTATAGTAAGTTCCACACCTGCTGACAGTTGTCACACTGGGCAAGTTATGATCAAGAGCTAGATCCTGACCTGGAGGTTGGGGTATCCCCTCCTGAAGTGGGGGAATTTCAGCTATACTCTCCAGAGTGTCTTCCTGGACTGGAAGTTCGACTTTCTCCAGGAAATTTTCAGTCTGAGGTAGAGCTTTTAGCTGGCTTCCGGAAGGTTCCACCTCTTCTGGAGTATCAGAAAACCGAACTGGCTGCCTCTGCTGGCTGGGAGAAAGTTCAGTCTCTCAGGAGAACCCGGAGACCAAGCCAGGGCCTGAGCCAGGGCGTACCAGGGAGAGAAGGTTCAACCTCCCTGGTAGTCTCTGAAGTTATGGTTAAGTTCCACATCCACTGGCCTAACTGTCACATTCAATGAGTTACGATTGGGAGCTAGATCCTGACCTGGAGGTTAGTGTGTCACCTCCAGGTGGAATTTCAGCCATACTCTTCAGAGGAGCAGCTGGAGCTTGAGCATCTTCCTAGGCTGGAGGTCTGACTTCTTCTAGGGGATTTTCAATCTGAAGTGGAGCTTCCATCCGGCTTCCAGAAGGTTTACCTCCTCAGGAAACTCAGAAGGCCAAAATGGCTGCTCCTGCTGCCTAGTAGTTCAATCTCCCCAGGAGAGCCTGGAGGCCAAGATGGGGTCTCTTGTTAGGCTGGGGAAGGTTTCTCCTCAGGACTCTCTGGAGGCAAGACTGACTCCTGCTGCTGGCTTGGAGTAAGTTGAACCTCCTTCCCAGCCTGTGTAGTTATCATAACCTCCATAGCCACGTTAACTGTCGCAAATGGCGAGTGTGAGTGACGAGCTTCACTCCTTTGTGGAGATGGAGCTTTTATTTCCTGATGCACCAACAGCTGATCTACACACTCCTCGGTGGCAAGTTTGTGCGGAGCCGGGGTCTCCTGTTGGGATGTGGAAGGTTCCACTTCCGGGAGTGCTTTGAGAGTTGACCTGCGGCCTCTTGCTGAGGTGCAGAGGAACGGACCTGGGAAGTCTCTGGGTGCTGAGTTTGGGCCTCTACCTGGAATTGAGCAGGTCCAATTTGTCCAGGGGGCTCTGGAGGCTCATCTGGGTTCTCCTGGATTCCAGGTCAAGCCTGTGGTGGTCAGCTCTATCTACACTTGGGTGTACATAATCATCCCGCCAGGTTTGTTTCTGAAGCTCAGGATTTACAAGTCGATGTGGAGTTCCAGCCACCACCATCTCAGCAAGATGCCAATACTGAGCTAGATCCTCCTCCTTGTTCAGGTGTGAAAGAGACTTTGCTGCTTTTGAGCTCTGACTGTCTAGAGGTGGACAAGCATTTCAAGAGTTGGGTGGTCTGCAGCCTGCTGTGGCCCGGCAGTCTGGACTTCCTTTTCAGGTGAGGAGCTAGAGCTTGATTCTGACGCCCACCTAGCATTGGAACCAGCTCCAGGAGCCTCTCTTGCCAAGGTAGTTTGGCACACAGACCCTGATGTGGAGCAGCAAACTTATCTGGCTCTGGGGCAGCGGTCTGGCAAGCTTCTGAGGTGGAGACATCTTGGTGGTCACAGAGGAACCCAGTTAATCAAAGGCCCTGGGGTCTGCTGCGGGAGTAAGAGCATGAAGCTATTCAGGTGGAAGACCAGAACTGAGGGAAGAGGGTTTATTTGGCCCTAGGGGCTTGGAGTTCAGCTGGACTGGGTTTGGGGCCCAGTCCGGCTGTGGAGTAGCCAGGACCGGCAGCCACAACCATGGCCATGGGAACAACCACGGAGTCCAGAAGTACAGCAAAAACATGAAGGGGCAAGGTTTGGTCACAGAGGTCTAGGCCAATATGGTGCCGACACTAGGTCTGCTGGAACCTTGCTGGCAGGCACCTGTGTGGCAAGTGCCCTGCTAACTGTGCATGCCCACATTCTGCCGTGCCTTACTCTGTATTTAAGACACCGTAGTTCAGGAAACCTTTATCAGGGCTTGCCCAGCAGTGACCAGGCCCGACTCCTTTTCCCTTAAGAGCTGACAGTGGCCTTTTTCATTACTTCCCCTACAGTAATGCAGGACACGGGCCTCGGGCTCGGGGGTCTTGGGCCTCCTGCACCTATGAGTTGGCTGGGGCAGAGCTTCCCACGGAAGTCAGGGCTGGGCCTTGGGATGCTCAGAAGTACCGGTCCAGCCCTGGCAACTGGAGCTCTTCCTCCTCCATGCTGAAACCCCAGAGCCAGTCTTCCTCCCCTTGGCCGCGCTGCCTCCAAGCAAAACAACTGACTTGCCAAAGCAGGACCAGAGAGAGTGGAGTCAGGACAGCACGCGTGTAGGTGGTCTGTTCCACAATGTTGCCCTTCGCTCCGAACTCGGGAAGCGGTTCCGTGTTTCATAACTCGTTTCTGTCTGTCAGCTGGGGGCCACATAGCCTCCTTGATGACTCCACATTTCTGCAGGAGGGTTCTGGGTGGTGGGCAATTCATTCAGAGTGACAAGGTTTGAATCAGTGTGCAGCTCTGTACGTCGGTGTGGGAGAACTCTCCCCGTCCGCTAGGGCTACATCCAGTCATTCATCTAAACACAGCACAGCTTTTCAGAGATCCACCCGGTGGAGACACACGGAGAAGACCCTTGGACGTTAAAGACCTCTCCAGAAACACTGCTCCAAATCAAGCTCCTTCACAGTTCTTCTTACATTTACTACTTACGTCTTGTCTGGCACAGCCTAGCGTGTAAAGTTCAAAGGAGCGGCTTCATCCTCTCATCCCGAGTGCCTTGCACATGGCTGGGCATGCAGTAATGGAATTTTCTTTTTCTTTTTGGTGCTGGGGATTGAACTCAGAGCCTTGCACTTGCTAGGCTAGCACTCTAACCACTGCGCTGAAACTCCAGCCCCAGTAATGGTTTTAAATGGGAAAAAGATTCAGAAGTTGTATAATTAGGTTTCCGAAATCAGTGGTGACTTCCTCCTCACATTTCACAGGAAGACAGACTTCTTAATATTTCAAGTTGCCTTGACTGGTTTTATTTCAATTGAACTAAAATTATTCTTTTACATGGAAAAAAAAAACTTACAGATGGCAACTACTTTATCTTTTTGAAACAAAACACTAGCACTACGAGATGAGTTAATTTTAACAATCCCCAAATTAAGTTCCCACTGGCATGAAACACATTTTTTGCCCCCTCCTTCCTAAACATCCTGTCTTAGTTAGATTTTCTAGAGTCAGTGGTTTGTAAGAAAGCAGATTTAATAGAGGACATTTACAAGTTACAGTATTCACCCATAAGCCAAATGCAGGAAGTGCCAAATGTCTGTCTAGGCACTGGAGACCCAAAAGATCCAATCGGGGGCTGGGAGCCCACAACACTATCCCATGTATGTCTGTGTCTGCACATGATGGCTGAAGAAATCCTCACTGGAACCAGGATATGATGCTCGCAGCAGAGATGACAACCAGAGCTCCCCCGAAGCAACAGCAGCCATCCTCGACCACAGCAAGCCCCAGAGCTCCTTCCTTGACGAGGACAGCCGAGTTCCTTTCAGGAGAACCAGCCGCAGCAGAGCTTCTCCTGGGAAACAGCCCGCCAGCTAGCTTCGGCTCCCACTCTGCTTTATGTTGTGTCAGCAACAACCCTCAGGTGGATCCTCTATGCCCAGAATCACACCGACTCAGTCCAGCTGGGCGTTCTGGCTCAAGTTGACCACATTAAGTCCACCACACATCCTAAATGTAGGAAATGACTATTTTCTTTTAGAAATCACTGTGGCAACTCAATCCCTCATGAGTGTCTTTGTATGACTAATTTACAGGAAGGTTCTTGAGTGAGATACTGCACTGCAGATACAGGGAGGAGCCGAGAGCTGGGTAACGCACACAGTGAAAGGCAGAATTGTGTTCAGAGCTGCAGTGCGACTGCAGTTGAGGCTGTGGTCACTCTGATCCCTGGGATCCTGTTGGAGGGGTCCTAAAAAACTGGCGTTTAAGGACTTCCCCAGGCCTTTGAGAGAAGCCCAGCCCCTCCCCTGTGTCCACAACTGTAGGAGCATCTGAGAGGCCTCAGTTCTGCTCCCCAAACTTCAAACAAGGGGTCAGGGCCAAGGCAGGACTCTAGGAAAAGAAATTCCCTGTACTCAACAGCATTCCCAGAGTTTCATAATTATATTTTCCCAGATACGTCTGAAATCTTCCAAATCCTGCCGGGTAGTTTTTAGTCTGTTTTGTGCTTTTATTTTTGCAGTATGAAGCTTGAACCTAGCGGATCTCACATGTAGCAGGTGTCAGTACATGGCCAGGCTAGAACATTTTTAAGCAAACACTTGTATGGCACATACATTCCTCAGTTGCATCCTCACCCTCTTTATTCGCTACTGCTGGTTGTTTTGAATGTTGGCTACACTGGCTACTTGAGTTTACATCCCATGTAGCTGAATTAAATCCTGAATTTCTGCTTCAAAAAAAGCTTGAAATTATTCAAAACAATTTTTCTCTCTCTCTCCCTCTGTCCCTCCCTCCCTCCTTCCTTCCCTCTCTCTCTCTCTCTCTCTCTCTCCCCCTCTCTAGTACTAGGGATTAAACTCAAGGCCTTCACACTGATCTACATCACAGCGCTTTTTGTTTTTTATTTATAGACAGGGTCTCACTAAGCCACTAAATTGCCCAGTGTGGGCATGAGCTCGGGATCTTCCTGCATCAGCCTCCCACAGTGCTGGGATTACAGATGTGCTCAACCACACCTGACTTCCATCTTATGGGAGTCAACAGTGGTTTGTCATCTCTCTGACGTGTCACCTGTTCATGTCCCAGAGAAGGACCTGCGTAAGTGGCCAGAACATGTCGCACGGTGAGCAGCCTTGCACTGTGGCTGCGGATCTTTCTGCCTGTTCTGTCACCGTCTCTTCAGAAGAAATGCAGCGTGGCTGTGTCTCTGTCCAGTGGGCACAGCGCAGTATTCATGGACTCCTGAGTCAGGATGGTTCACTTTTGTCCACTTTATTTAGCAATACTTACTGCCTTTCTTCCTTTAACAAATGTTTGTGGTGCTCTTCTCTGCCCCATGGTAATTAATGAGGACTCGGACTCTTGAAGGACAGTACTGGACAGTGACCACACTAAGGGAGCCAGGTCCTGGGGGAGCCGTGGGGAGCAGAGAGAGCCCGGAGAGCACCCAGTGGGGCCACAGCAGAGCGGGCATGAGCCCTGCCTTGTAGATGAACGCACAGGATTAGTGCTGAATGGGACAGTGCCCCTTACTCAAGGGAGGACCAGAAGAGAACCCCAACTCCTCCAGAGATGCCAAGTTCAGGGTGGCTGGACCTGGGGACCTCGTGCCTCTTCCAGGTCGTGCTGGAGGACAGTAAGCACTCATATTAGCTGTCTTTTATTTTGTGGGATGTTGGAAAGAGAAGAAAAGGAGAAAGGAACAGCCCTCAGGGCACTTTAATAATATGTTCTGTTAACTGGCAGTGAAAAGAATTCCTAAGTTATCGATGGGTTATTTTTAAGCCAAGAAGATATTTTTGTGTATTTCCTTTTCAAATGACCAAAAACCCTCAAATAAACCCCAAGACCTCACTTAATTTTCTTGAAGCTTTTGTAGCACTCTCCGTTCTTAACTTCCACATTTATTTTTTAGTTTTTCTCTGAATTTTAATCCTGAATGATCAGCACTCTTACCTTCCTCCTTTAGCTGTTTCTGCTTACCCAGAAGCCTGTAATTTACTTTCCCTCATTGACGAGGGCTTATGTATTTGTCTAAGGGACAGATTATAATATGATCCCACTTTTTATTTTATAATGTGATAAGCTGGTAGTATTAATAAAGGCTATGCATCCTAGAGTTCAAATTTTGTGTGTGATCTAGTGGGAAGCAAGTAGAAAGAATCAGGAGCATTGGACTTGGAATAAGAGAACATGAGTTTGAGTGCAGGCCCCGACCTTCCCACGGCTGAAGCTGTAAACTGATCACGTGATAGCACTGAACATTGTTCAGAACTGTAAGTTAGTGCGCTCTTCTATATGTTACCTCTGAGAACCAAAATCAAGTGATGTACATTAAGTGATCTGACGTGATGTGCATATAGAGGTTCATCCGGAAAAACAGCTATGGGGAATTAGTTAAATGGAAATCTCTGTTGGAGTAACAAATGGGTATGATCTGCATCCCGTTTGTTTCGAGTGCTGGGTGGAACCCAGGGCCTCGTGTGTGCTAGGTGAATGCTCTACCCCTGAGTTGCATCCCCAGCCTGTGCATTTCCATTTCCGGGGGATTCTGCATGGAACCCAAGGCCTATGCATGTTAAGCAAGTGCTCCACCACCGAGCTTCACACACAGTCTTTGTATTATTTCAGGTTCTTTGCTTTTAAGTTGCCTGTTTCTCCTCAAGCTTGAAAGTGTCTTAAAACCAGTAAAAAAAGACCCACCCTGTGATCTACTTGCTAAGGTGCCAAGTTTTGGGAAGTTGTATCGTAGTTATTGAGGGTTTTCTGTGGGCCAGAAAGATTTTATTATCTATTGTCTCTTTTGGTCCATCCCACAACCCAAGAGAGAGACCCTATCACTATTCACATGATGAACCTGAAGCTTAGAGAGTAAGTCCAAGTGCCAAGTTCCCAGCCAGAAGGGGAGAGCTGGCAAGGAGGAGGCCTCCGACCAGGAGGGTTTGACACCGGCCCAAGCCTTAGCCTCCACTCCAGGCCGCTGTTGACAAATCACCCAGACCAGGTGCCTGGAGGGAGTGGTTCTCACCGAGAGCAATGAGCAGCAAGGGGATTCAGGTTTACAGTTACAGCAGCACAAAGAAAGAAGAACTCGGAGATCGCTGGCTGCTTTAATCTCCCCTTGGAAGAAAGACCCCGGGAAGGAAGAACAGACATGCAGGGGGCCCAGCTTGGGAGGGAGATGGTTTCTGTGTGTGAAACGACTCAGCCCTTAACCTTCCTGCTCCTGTTTCTCTCTCCCTTGTACCCAAAGATCCACTCTTGGACTCATTCTTGGCCCTGGGGTCTAGGGTGGTGGGGTGGGGATGGGGACAGGCAGAGAAATGCTTCACTGTTACACTCTTCCTTGTCTCTCTTATTTTCCCTTCAGGAGAGCGGGAAGTATTAAAGAGGTCCACGGGGAGATTAAGGCAGAGCAAGAACAAGAACAGACCATCCTCCTTCTCCTCCTTGGGGACACTGCTCTTCTGTCCTTAGGTTGTCTATGTTCTTGTTTTTCACTTCAGATACATGGACAAGGGAGGAATCGATGTGTGAGTGACGTGGGAGAGGAGTTTTGACAGTTGGCAGGAACAAGAACAACGCAGCACCGGAACAATCCAGGGCCTCTCGGGGTCTAGCCACTTCCATGTACCCCAGTGTGAGTGGGCACAGAGCTGTTCAAAGACCACACACACACACACACACACACACACACACACACGCACGCACGCACAGGGCAATGAGGGCAAGAGAACGGAAGGGAATTCTTCACGATGCAGAAGGAGATGGGTGCCTGGCAGGCAGCCTCAGAGGCCCGTGGTGGCTGCTGCAGCATGCCTGTGGGCCACTGGATGGCTAGGTGGCCATCTTGGTCTCCTTTGAGAAAAGACTGAGGGGTGCATGAGTATTTGACCTCAGGTGTTGTCAACAGTACCGGTGTCATCTCAGGGAACATGCCCAGTGGCTCAGAGCGAGGCTGGGGGTGAAGGACAGAGATGAGGATAGTGGGGAGGCAGAGCTGGACCTGCGACCTGGAGGTGGAGTGCTCAGGGCAGAGTGGCAGAAAGTTGGCCGTTGCCTGAGGGTAGAATGGATGCCCATGCCTAGTGCATCGCTGTTTGCTCAGTGGAACTGGATTTGGGTCCCACAGGTCATCCTGGTACTTTCTCGAGGTCTTCAGGAATCCAGACAACACGGCCTTTCCGTTCTACCACAAAACTCGAACCCTTAACAAAACAGGTTCTGGCTCATCCTTGCCCCTATCTGGCATGACCCGGGGCTGGGAGCTTGACACATTGGTGCCCACGTCTCCATTACTCGAGGCAGCAGTTGCCTTGGCTTATTTTGTCGGGATGTTAACAAATCAGTCACAGCAGGGATAAGTCAAGTGTGTAGGAAATGCTGTTTGCCAACAAGGCGGAGGTATCAATAGTGAGTTGGAGAACAAAGCCTGGGTTTTCTATGACTCACTGAGGTTGCAAGCCATCCTCCCATCCTTCCTCCATGAGGAGCAAACTATATTTTCAAAAATGGAAGCATCTGGTTAAATATTAAATAAGAGACTCATTCTTCTGAGGTCTCTCCTTGCAGCACTTAGGTATCAGCTAAGTAAAATGGTGTTGACGTTGGCAGCCCTCCATTTCCTGTGCTGTGTAAATAATAACTGTCAGCAGCTCCTGGCAGCCTCTGCCCTGTCTCACCCCCCTTTGCACTTTCTTCAGTGGCTTATATGTACACACGCTTTCGCTCCCTACCCTAATAGCTATTGGCTTCTCCCCTCCCCATTTCTCCCAACAGGCATGTCCATGTTAGTTAAATGCAAAGGAAATGGCAGCTTTTAAAGGTAGCCTTTTACAGTGGGAAAGGGCTGCATCAACTGTAAAGACCTTTTAGTTGCAGTTTTTATGTTCAGCCTCCCTTCCCCAGACGTTGCTGCCCTGTGCCTGTGTTTCCCTTTAAGGCCACGGCTCTTAGACGGGGTCACTCAGTGATGCTGGGTGCAGATTGCAGAAGCAGTGGCAATTGCTGAGGACCTGTCATGCTAGGTGTCAGGGCCAGGGAACAGCAGCAAGGAAAGCCTCAAGAAAGGCCACATTTGTGTGTGCAAAAAATATTTTATGGGGAAGTTTGTTGTGCCGACCTGTGCTAAGAATGCCAGTGGTGTTTGTTTCAGCTGTGGGCCAAATAAAAGTGGATTCACCTGTATGAAGCATGACACTTGAAATAACTAGAATGTTCAGATCATCTCAGATGTGACCAGACCCACAAGGCCACTGTGGGGAGAAGCTTCCCCACCAACTGACCTCAGATGACTCCATCCAGGAGAGAAACTTTGGATGTCTGGCAATGAGAGAAAATCAGTTGTGAGTTTTTTTTTTTACCAAGTCACTAGGGGAGAAGCCACCCAGGGAAGGGATTCCCAGGTGTTCAGAATATGGGAAAGCTTTCCAGGGAGTGGAGAATGCTAGGTCCACATGCCAAGTCACAGTGGGAAGAGGATGTACTTGGTATGGGGAGGATCTAGAAATCAACTGGATCACTGGAATCCACTTGGCATCTGTTATGGCTTGTATCTAGATATCCCCCCACCAAAGCCTCATGAGGTGATAGCTGGGGAGTTTCAAAGGAGGCTGGGTTAGGGTGTGTGAATGTGGATAAAGGGTACGATACTGGGATTAAGGGTGTGGGTCACGGAAGCCCACGATGATTGAGTGGCACCCATCAATAGGTTTACACCCTGTATGGACTATAAAGGAAGAGAGAATGCAGGCTTGCTGCTGTTGCTTACTGCCTTCGGCCTGCCCTGCCACATCATAGACTGTTTCTCCTCTGTGATGCCTGTCCACCCTACCACCTTGCTTTGGAACCAGCTGAATATGGACTGAAAACTCTACGAACTGTGAGCTGAAATAAGCCTTTCCTCCTTCAACTCTGGGTGTTGGTAATTTTGTCTCAGCATCAAGAAAGCAACTCAGCATCCAATGCCCCATGGTTTGGACCTGCAAATGCATCCTCCAGGACTTATTCACAGGATTATGTCCCCATGAAGACAGCTTCCCTCCCTAACACCCTTCCTACTGTCCAACACTGAGCATGCACAGGATGACTTGAGGATTCCAGAGCACTCTGGAGAAACTGCAGGTGTGGGAACACCTGACAGGAAGCCAAGCTGTAGAACTGCTATTCCCTTGTAACCCAGTCTTGCCACCCACCGGGACGAACCCTCTGCGAGGGTCACACCCCTCTTAGTAACAGGACATTGGCTAAGGAGAAAGTGACAGACAGCCTTCCCACTGTGCTTGCCTCCCTATTTCAGAACAAACCTTCCACGTGCTCCCGAGTACTCCGTGCAGTGCAGCGGGCCTGCTGCCCACCAGGACAAGGCCCTGTCTCCATGCTCCTGTAAGGCACATCACTGCACAGATGAGAGTGTCCCTGGACATTCTGAGCACCCACGATTCCAGGTGCACGCGAAGCCAGGCATTCTGCTAAGCTCGGGGTGATAACCATTTTCCACCAGGTAATGTCTGCCTCTTGCTCTGCTGAGCAGTTGTATCAACAATGAAGATAAATACCATAATAACCTACCAACACCTCCATGCGAGGTTTGTTCTTGAGTGTTTTCTACAAGTTCTGCCAGGAGATGGAACCTTCCCAGAACTAGTCAGAGTTTCCTATTGCCTTAGATCTAACCAACTTGTAGGCCAGTCTTTCACCGGAATCACTTGCAGAGGTTTAAAATACGTAGATCTTCATCTTCCTGACTGTGACAGTGTAGATCTAGAATGTCCCCAAAAGTCTCATGTGTTCGGGGTGCAGTTTTTGGAAGGTGATTGTATCACGGGGTGCTACCCTCATTGGTGGATTAACCCACTAATGAGCTCAGTAGCTGGCTGCTGGTAGGAGGTGGGCCTGGCTGGAGGTGGTCGCTGGGGTGTGCCCTGGAAGGGTGTGTTCTTGTCTCTGCCTCCTGTCTTTGCTCTCTGCTTCCCGGCTGCCATGGTGTGCACAGCTTTCTTCTATCAGGCCCTTCGACCGTGGTGTTTCTGTCTTGGAGCCAGTCAGCCATAGACTGAAACCCCAAAACCATGAGCCAAATTAGCCCCCCTCTCTTTTAAGATGTGAGTGTTGGCTATTTTGTACCAGTAATAGGAAAATGACTAATACATTGAGATATCAGTGCACTTGTCTTGGGACTGGGGATTTAAAAACCTCCCCAAGTAATTCTAAGGACCAGCCAATGTGGGCCCCCCCACTAGATGCACATCATTTTCCTCGTGTCTGTTTCTATAATAGCTGTAACCAAGCTGGGGACATGTTCGCTCCTGTTCTTGGCACTACCTCTCTCCCAGCTTATGCCAGGACGTGGGTATTCCAGATGTTTGCCAAGTGGACCAGGCTGAAAGATCTTCTAAAACCCAAGAACAATCTGGTTTCTCTGGAAGCCTGAAGATTTCAGAGAAACACTGTGAGTGGTTATGTTAGAGTCCTACCACTGTCCCAGTGGATTACCACTAACTTGGCAGCTTGAAGTTACTGCTGGCCCACAGTTCTGTAGACCCCTGTTACTGGTCTCCCCACACTAACGTCATGGAGTGGGCAGGAAGCGCATCTGACTGGAGGCTCCTGGGATAACCCGCTTCCAGACCCATCGGAAGTCAGTTATACGTGGTTGCAGGACCAAGGTCCCCATTTCCTTGTCAGCTTCTCGAGGCCACCTGTGTTCCCCAACTGTGACCTGTCCCCTGTCTTCAAAGCCAGCCATGCAGGCTGAGTCTTCTCTGTGTCACATCTCTCTGACGCCCTTCAGCTCACCTGTCCTTTGCCTCCCTCTTCTGCCCGGTCTCTGACTCACTTTCCATTCTTCCTCTTCTGCCCTGCAGGGTCTGACTGATCACATCAGGCCGGCCCCAGTAATCCAGGACAAGCTCCCTATTGTCAAGTTAGTTGGCCAGCAACCTCAGTCCCGATTTCAGACTCCCTCCCTGGCAGCACCTTGATCAGCGTGAGATTGAATGATGAGGATGGAGTCTTGGGACATTGTAGAATTCTGCCTGCTAGAAGCAGGTATTGGAGAGAACACGGAAGCGCTTTGTGGACAGTGAATTGCTAGAGGTCGGGGCCAGGGTCGGCCACAGTAGAGGAGTATTTTGAAATGACCGTTCTTAGTGGTGGCCATGGATGTCTGCAGATGACAGGCCCCATGGCTGATGGAGCAAACCTGGGGAGAGGAAACTGATGTTTGTTCTGGGCTTTCCGGTGTCCTCAGAGCTTTTCTAAAGTCAGCTCAGCTGTGTGCATGCTGGGCTCTGAGCAGAGGCAGGGAATGTCAGCAGTGGCTCGGGGGCTGTGAGAGGCGGGAGGGCTTGGGCTGGGGGTTATGGTCAGGCCCCCTCTTCCTCAGCCCCCAAGCAGCAATGTCTCTGCTTTGATTGCTTAGGATCTTGGACTCCAGCAGAAATGACTTGTAAAGAAACAGCTGAGAGCTGTCTCCATGATGCAGCCTTCAGAGGGCCTCTGGGGCGAGCAGGAAGCTTTGTTTTCTGCTTTGCCTCTGAGGAAACAGGTTCCCTGAGGTTCCAGTATCCACTCAGTCAGGGGTACCCAGCTGCATTCAGAACACGCTGTTTCTGCCCAGTGTGGTTGCCTGCAGAACCCAAATGTAAGCCATGCAAGCTCTAATGCCATCTCATTTGACCTGCAAATACAGGTGCTCCTTGACTGGTAATGGGGCTACATCCTGAAAAACCCATCAGGAGTGGAAAATATTGTTAAGTAGAAAGTGCATTTAACATACCTAACCCACTGACATCATCACTCAGCCTGGCTTCTCTCCAACGTGTCCACGACACTTCTGCTCATCCAAGTGTGGGCAAAATTGTCTAACTCAAATCCTTTTGTGTGACAAATGATGGAATCCATCCTGTAATGCATGGATAGCACACTGAGAGTGGAAACAGTGATTGTGGGGGTGCTTGCTGGCCCCATGGCCAAGTCTAAAAGCTGTGCATCAAATAATGGGAATTTGGGACCATCTACACTGGGTTCCCACTGAACTTTCTTCTTAGAAAGATATCAGAAATGGTGCTCAGTGCCTTGAACTTTTCCACAAATCACAGTCTGGCACTGTGAAAGAGTTTCCAATTAATGTGCTTGCTATGAATGGAATTGCAAAAGAGCTTTCCATAAAGAGATAATTGACTCTGTGTGTGTGTGCACTTGTATGTGTGTGTGTGTGTGTTTGGGGGAGGGAAGGGGTTTCACTGGGGTCAATCTGAGTCCCACGCAAGGGTGTATTTTGAAGAGCACAGGCCTCATTTGGAAGCACACACCTTGCTCTGTATTTGTCAGAGAAACAATTCACCTGATATTTGCCATCGCCACTCATGTTTAGATTTTGATAGATTTAATAAGGGCCTTTGAACTCACCTGTAAAAGGATAATGAGGAAATGGGAAATGCTGCCGTGTGTGGCAGGCCACCCACCCGAATGTTAAAGCTGTGCTTGCTGAAAGGTCAAACTCCTCTCTTGCTCCAGGACAGGCGGGTTTTCCTCCTGCCACAGGAGGCACAGCAGGACGGAGGCGGCTCTGCTGTCCTGGCAGCCCGCGGTCTCTGGGAAAAGCATCTGGAGAAGTAGGAGGTGGTGATGGGGGTGCTTCTTGAGAGGAAGCGGCTGGTGACTGGGTCTTCCCATTCCCGGGGGGGACCCTGCTGTGGAGGAGGGTGTTGCAGGGAGGTCAGCAGGGTAGGCCGGGGTGTGGGTGGGGGTGAGGATATGGGTGGGGATTGGGGTGCGGGGAGACTTGGGGCCAGCTCAGTCATGTACACCCTCAGTCCTGCTGCAGAGCGGGTGGCACTAATGACACCGACCCAGATGCACTGAGGCAGTGGACTCGAGGGACGCAGACTGCACCTTCTCTGACTGCCGCCTCCTTTCTCCCATGCACTTCAGTGTGGGGTGGGGACAGTCCCCACCACAAGTGGCATCATCTGGCCTTGGGGAGGATGCTCCTGCTGGGGACCTGGACCCAGCGGCCACACAGCTGGGGTTTGTGCACGGTGAGCCAGGACATGCACGTAACCTCAGGCTCATGGGCGGGCAGAACTAGGTCCTCCTGGTCCACCTTCTGCCTCGTAGGTCAGGGGCTGCAGGGTCCCGGAGCATAGACTCCTGTGTACTAGGCGGGCACTTCCTCTGCAGACCTTGCGTGTTCGTTTGTGCAGTGCTGGATTTTGAACCCAGACCTTCGCACAGAGCGGCATCCCCAGCACCGCCAGCACCACCTCTTTAAATGTTTTGGGGAAGGGGTCTCACTAAATTGCTAAGTAGCTAAGTTGCCCAGGATGGGCTCAAACTTGTGATTCTCCTGCCTCAGCCTTCCAGATCTCCGTGATTACAGAGCTGAGCCCCTGTGCTTCACTCAGAGCTTGAATCCCACAGCCTGCAGAGCCACCTCCAGCAGGCCCAGGAATCCTTCCAGGAAGGCTTGTTCTGGAAATGCTCTGGATCCCTGTGCGGCCCTCTCTTGCCTGTCTTGTGTCCACAGGGGACCAGGAGGGAGCATAATTGAGTCAGAGGGCCCAGGTCCCAGGCCCTGCTTCCTGCGCTTCCTGGCTGTGAGACTTCCAGCAAGTTACTTAAACACTCTGTTAAATAGGGGCAGTAATAAAATACCTACTCACCTGAGAAGTATTTGGCTTAGTCAGAATCCAATATATGGTGACATATTTTATTTGCCATTTATCTGTGCCATGTCACCTTCTTAGGTTCTAATTTATGTGAATTTGAAATGAACTGGATGAATTTTCCTTGCAAGCAGATGGTTTCATGAGGTCAGCAGGTGACTGATGGGATCCCAGCCCCTGAACGAAGGACAGTGAGTAAACTAATCAGCTCTGTCTGAGTTCCATGGCTCCCTCTGTTCACAAGACATTTGAAGCGTTGGCCTGCATTTCTGGGGCTAAGGATTAAAATTTCCTTGCAGATCGAAGGACTTTCATGCTGAAAAATGTTATTTTCATTTTCTTTTCCCAAGGGGGTTTATTCTTCTCTAGTGGGACAGCCTGAATTTTTCTTTGGGATTTCATGTTAGTGGTGTGAATGCTCTCAGAGGCAAAGTTTGTGGTTAGATGAAAGTGTGGCCTGGGTTCTGTGTGTGTGTGTGTGTGTGTGTGTGTCTAGTCTTTCAAATGTAAGTATTAGATAAAATGCATGGTTTGTTTATGTATGTGTGTCTCTGTACAGTGTTAGAAAGGTTAATTTAAACTGCACCATTTACTGTGCTTGCTACAGGTAGATGGGTGGGCAGTGGGTGATTTCCCCAGACCGCTCCTGTGCGCACTCAGCTTCCTATGTGTGGATTCCTGTCTGGCTGAGACTCAAGGTTGCCCCAGAGTATGCAGTGCCAGGCCTTGCTTCAGTGACACACAGATTTGCTCCCCTGGAACCAGCACAACTGCAGATCTCTTCAGCCTGTAGAATTGTGTTTGTTACTAATGAGACCAGACAGTGTGCTTCAGAAACCACGGATGCAGCACAGCCTCTGGCAGATGAATGCACTGGCTGGGCCTTCAACAAAGTGCACAATTGCCCAAATAATTATTTCCTGTGGTAAGTTCTTCCTCTCTCTCCCTTTCTTTCTCTTTTTAAGGCTTTGTTAAATCCCACTTTCCTTCATACTTTCCTGTTAACTGCAGCTAAACTGGGTTTAGTTTAACCCATCTCACCCTGTGTCAGCAAAACCTTCCCTCTGTGCACTGCCTCTCCTTTCCTGCCTGTTCAGGCCTGAGCTTCATGTTATCTATCACTCCCAAGGCAGAGCAAGAGAAGGAGGACAGAGGCACTGATTTGGGGTTGGGAGGATGAGGCATAAGATAGAAATGGGATATGCTGTGTTGGGATCATGGCCATTTTTGGCATTAAAAAATCCATGACCCTGTTTGCACTGCCACTGAGAACGCAGACTTAGGACAAGCGGGAGGCGATGGCACACAGAGCTTAGTGAGTGTCGCAGGGAAGCAGCTCGCATTTGGCCAAAGGCTTTCTGCAGAGTGGCAGAAGGCAAAGGGTAAGATGTCAGCACATTTTAGAAAAACTAGCGTAATTAGCTCTGAGTAACAAAATTAACAGAGTGGCCTGAGTTTAAAAAAAAGGGAAGGAACTCCATATCAATAACTGAATTGCCCAGGGGTTGTAAATAATAGTGTGGCTCAATTCCAAAGAATGAGGCATTGGGTCAAAGAATTTACAACCCAATTATAAAAAATAAAATAACATGATGAAAACAGAAACATGAAAAAGAAGAAAACGAAATGCCTCCCCAACCCCCAATGCTCCCAAACCCGTTCAGGGATTATTGAGGGGGAAGAAATCAGAAAGTATACAGCAAATAGGTCTGAAAGGGAACCAACGAAAATAAAACAATTCATTAAGGTACTCGGAGAATTTAGAGAAGATATAAATAATCAGTTAATGACCCTAATGAAACAAATAATCAGTGAGTCTAGGGAAAACACGAATAAACTAGAGAAAGATATGGAAAACATGAATCCCCAGCATAGGGAAGGATGGGAGTCTATAAGAATGGTCCAAAAAGAAATCCAGGAGATCAAAAATTTGCAAGTATGGGTAACAGAAGCAAGCAATGTGAAGACAGAGTGTCAGGCCTAGAGGCAGGGCTGGGATCAATGATAAATTAATGAGCCATACTTTAGAAACAACAAGGGCACATGAAAAATGGATCCAAAAGTTCCTAGCTGATTCAAAGAGGACCAATATAAGAGTATGGAATTATCAAAAAACAAGAAGAAAGCACAAAGGGCATAAAAAACCTGGTTACACAAGTAAAAGTAGAAAAATTTCCAGACTTGGAAAATATATTTAACATACAGATAAATGAAGCATACAAGACCCTGAACAGCCATGATAGGAAAACACCACTCCACATAATAATTAAAGTACTAGACATATAACACAAGAACAGAATCTTAAAGGCTGCTAGAGAAGAGGAACAAATCACCTTAATGATTATGGAGGGAAGGAATGGGAGTGGTAAAAGATTTAAGAGATGTCATGTATGAGTAGAAGTTACAATGAATGTAATCTGTATATATTGTAAACAGGAAAAAAAATAATAATAACGATGATGATGATGAAAATAGTTAAACAGGATCCAGAGACAGAGGGAGGGAAGAAGGTGGGCAGGAGAAGGAGAATAAAAAGAATCAAGATCTGTTCAATACATATACCCACTCCCTGAGATGAATATAAGCTTCATGTACTCCAGAGATATAAATAAAAAATAAGGAATCCGCCACAAAAATGCCAGCCCCAGATGGCTTCACTGGGAATTCTAACACAACATTAAATTTGAAAATAATTTCATAAATATCATAGCAAATACAGAGAACATTAAAAAAACATGGAAAACTTCCAATTTTTACAGTTGAAACTTACAATTTTAACAAAGTGCATTACACTGATACCAAAACTCTAAAATTGAAAAATAGGTATCTTTCTTATGAATACTTATCTTAAAATCCTAAGTTAGAAAGCATGATTCAACAGCACACTGAAACAATAATAGATGATAGTTAAGTGTGTTAGGAATGCAAGATTTGTTCAATATTTAAAAATCCATAAATGAATTAATCATATTAAGAAAAATTGTTTACTTTCTTGCATGCTAAAAGATTACTTGATATAATCTTATGTCCCTTGGTAAGATACTCAATACAGTAATAATAGATACAATTTAGTGACATCTGTCTCAAACCTAGATCCAGTATAAGCCATAGTAAATGCTCAAAGCATCCCCACCAGAGTCAGGAATATTACATGATACCATTTATTTAAAATTTATCTTACTGGAGTGTCTTAGATACTTTCCTGTCCAAGGACAAGATACCCAGTGACTGAAAGTTAAAGGAGAAGAAATTAATTTTGACTCACAGTTACAGTGGCTTCAGTCCATGGTTGGCTGACTAAAGGCAGAAACAGTGTGGCAGAGGAAAGCTGCTCACTGCATGGTGGCCAGGAAGCAGAGAGAGAAGGGAGGAGGTGGGGACAAGGATTTGCCTCTCTAGGTCATGACCCCAGCTGCCTGCCTTCCCTGATCAGGCCTGGCCTCCTAATGGCAAGTCAGCTAAGAGCTCCTCAGGGATTAGGGACAGCACCCCCATGAGCCACTCGCCTGCCAACCGTGTGAGTGCTGCGCCCCCTCTTCCCTAGGAGGATCTCTCTTGGTGCTGCCCGTGTTTCCTCTCAGCTTGGTTGTCCTGGACAGTTTAGGTGATGGTCTCCAACCATGGGGTGCTCCACTCTCAGGTTCCTTCTGGATTTTTCAGTTTCTAGCTAAGCTACAGAGTAATCTGTGAGAACAAAATGCTGTCTCCCTTTTTCCTGGCACTCATATTTTGGGTCTTGAGAAGTGTAACAGAAAGGAAAAATAAATTTTTTCCACAAATCATGTGCTCTCCAAAACTCCCAAGTCCTGGGCTTTGATTTTCAGAATAAGCAGTTTGTATCTACTTTCCATTTGTGCTCTTGTTTGGTCTCAGCGGAGCAGGAAATCCCGGGGTCCCCTGAGGCTGGGCTTTGCAGAAATCCCCACCAGTTCTCCTGCGGGCGCTGGAGATTCTCTGTGTGTGGACACAGTTGTCATCCTTTTGAAGACAGGAATGTGCATGCACATGCTTTCAGAATATTGCTCAAGAGTTAAGGTGAACGGGGCTCTGGCTCACTTGCAGCCCGCATGTTAGCGAGCTCCAATTTCCCCTCCACTGCGCTACCTGTTCAGATGATCTGGTGACCTCCCGTGGAGTCGCCAATACTTCTTTATAAAGGCATTGTTTAAAAGTAGGATCACTTTTCAATCAAAGCATCTAACAAGTGCTCCTCCGATAAAACAATGTGTAGTAATTAGATTCCCAAAGTCTAAATCCTGCCCACTCACTTCAGGGAATATTTGATATGGTAGTAGGGTAGAATAACTAAACAACCCTGGTCTCCACAGAGTGCTTTTTCATGGGATTTAATCTTTAGTATAAATAATTCCCTCTTTCATTTGCCTCCCACTGCCTGGGACCCCTATTTCTGACCATTCAAGCTGTGGCCTTAGGTAACACTTTAAATGTGACTGTCTTAAGAAGTCTTTCATGCCTTTATTTTTTCTTAAAACAATGTTGCTTGCTTGGCCTGGGACGCCAGCTTCGGGGCTTTGAGGGAGATAAGACACTTGGCTGGTTTCCTGACACCGAGCTAAGAAACCCTCTCACCCACTTGTCATCTGATTTGCTTCCTGTTATTTTCATCCATCCTCTGACAGTTCCCATCTAATTTTTCCTTCAAAATTGGGTATCACTTTCAAGGGCTAAAGTTATTAGGATTTAGAATCTCTGATTTAAAGAGTGAAATTTAATCTTAAATCAAGGTAGGGAGCAAGGTTTGCAGAGTTCTCCTTTATAGAAGACACTTGTGACCCTATTTATTATGGTAATACTTTGTGATTATAAACTTCTATGATGGCATTCTGGGCTGACCACACAACAAGTCACATGTTATAACACAGCTTTGAGGGGTAGCCGCCATCCATAGACTGAGAAGCACAAATACCTCATGGTTATGCTCACCTGTGAAATGTGTCATTACTTTTTTTTACAGCTTGTGGAATATTTTCACTGTAGGTGAAGCATCAGACATTTTTACTCAAAGGAAGAGAAATGAAATGAATGTTGTGTCTGCTGTATGGTCTGATAGCACCCTGGTGGCCCCAAGCCTGAGTTAGGGACTAGTTTAACCCTGAGTGTCTTGAGGGTGCTGTGACATCCTGTTTTCATGTCTGTACAGGGTCTTCTGATATCTGGCATGAGAGGCATCCCTATTTGGACACAGTGACCAGTCAGTTTGAACAAGGTTTGCTTATGCCCCCAGGCTGCAGAAAGAGAGTGAAATTAGTGACCATTTGTTATTTCACAGGCCACCCGTGGAAACCTCGAATGCTATTTCAGATATGATTCATGCTGCAATGTATGAAGGACGCTGTGGGGTTTGAAAGAAGCGGGGACTGAGGCCAGATCTGGTTGTGACAAGTTCGCAGAGCACAAGGGGTCAGGGGACGGGGTATTCGAGGTGCGGGAGGCTGTCACCTGTGCTAAGGCAGAATGAGCAGTGATGGGGGAAGGAAGGGACTGCTCTGTATTTACAAGGGCAAATGGTGGTGGGATGGCTTGGATCTGAGGAATGAGGCAGAAGGAGAGCAATGCCTTTATCAAGGGCACTAACCGGGAAGGAGCGGTGCCCATTGATTGTGATCTTTCACATCCAAGGCAGTGAGACAATTCCAAGTGTGAAGCCCTATCCTACTATTCTCAGATCTGCTTTGTTGGTTTGTTTTCTTCAAAGGCCTGAAGAAAATTTACTAGGGCAGGCTGAGCAGAGCTTGGAAGCTGGACTTGTGCGCTAAATAGTCAAGAATTCAGCTGGGGATGTGGAAAAGCTGTGGAGCGTGACGTGGAACTGGGTCCCGATTCCATGTGTACCAAGTCAGGGCTATGCTAACTCTGTCCAGCTCCACAAGCTCCATGTTTTCAGTTGCAGAAGCAGAGGTAGAGTCTGCTCCTGGCGCATGTGATGTTGATCTACCTGCAGCATCTCTCCCTGTTGGCAGGATCGATGCTACCTGTGTGGGCAGCTGGGCAGGCGGCCCCGTGTCCCTCATCCCCAGCTGTGCACCTGGACAAGCAGAGCAGGCCCCTCCACCTGACCCAGGCATGTGGGCACGTGTAGTCCTCTCCTGGCTCTTTGAGTGGTCCCTCCAGGCCCAAGAACAAACCTGCGGTGTGTTTGTGAGGGTTCAATGACTGCACAGATATGAACCACGTTGTAAACGCTGAGGGTTTCTTCCATGTGTTTGGTATTATCCTGGATGTAGTTCCATTCTGTTTGATCATAACACTTGTCGGCAGAGAGAGAGCACTCTGGAAGTGTCCCCCTTCTCTAAGATGGGGTCTGTTCTCTTTGTTTCCCTTGATGTCCCCTCACGGTGTGACAGTGGTGGTTTTCCATGGCACCTGGAGATGGCAAGTTGCAGGGACTTGTGCTCAAAGAAGAGAACCATCAGAGCCACTGAGGCAGCCATTTGGACGTCAGATGCTCTGAGGATTGAGTCCTAGGGCTCTTGGACAACTTCTGTGAGTCCCTTCCCATCTGGGGTCCTGGATCTTGGGAGAAGTTTCTTCTACTGTGTTACTTGATTACCCCAAACACCAGGCAGATGAAAACAAAAAATACCGTCACACACTTTCTGTGGGACAGGTGTGGTTTAGATGGCTGCTTCTGCCCACGGTGGCCATCGAGGAATCAGCTGGGCTGTCATACTCACGGGAGCATGTTGCACAGGGTGTCACACTGACAGGCAAGAAGCTGTGGGGTGATCCTCAAGGCTGTGTGCCACAGTCAGAGAGTGGTCACAGCCCCCTTCTCAGGGGCCAACTCACTGTGATCCCTTTCCACCCAGCTCTGACTGAGAGGAGGGTCTTGGCTGTGGGTGCGTGCGTGCGTGCGTGCGTGCGTGTGTGTGTGTGTGTGTGTGTGTGTTGTGTACTACTGGGAATTGAACCCAGGGCTTCTGCACTGAGCTACAAGGGTGTAGACTTTTTTTCTTATTTTTTATTTAAAAGAGGCTCTCACTAAGTTGCTAAATTGCCCAGGCTGGCCTTGAACTTGTCATCCTCCTGCCTCATCCTCCCCTAGTGCTGGGATTACAGGCATCCACTACCATGCTTGGCTTGGTCTGGGCTTTGATTTAGTCATCTTCCCCCAAGGTCTCCCGGGACCCAGACCCTGCAACCTATGGCTTCCACCATCCAATCCACACTTGTCCCTGGGGTCCTGCCATGTGACTCTCCTCTGGGGACCCAGAGCTTCTGGCTCATGCTTATCTGGGAGGAAGATCAAATGGAAACTGTTACGGCTTGTGTCTAGATGTTCCCCCAAAGCCTCATGCACTCATAGGTGGGACTTTGTGGAGCTGGCTGGATCTAGGGTGTGTGATACATTGTGGGAGAAGAGACTGAAATTGAGGAAGTGAGACAACACACCAGCCATAAGAGAACAGCTGTTTTATTATGCCGGCATAGGCCCAGGGGACTAATGTCCAAAGCCCCAGCCCCGAAGGGTTGGGGAGAGCAGTATTTATTTGTGAAACTCTCCTACTATGAGAGGGAGGACTACTGAGGTCTTAAGGTACACACTAAACCTATTGATTGGATACATTATTTTTCACCTTATTAGAACACAGCCATTGATTAGTTACGTTGGTTACAACAATTTCACCTGTTTTGCCTGGAATGTAGTTACTTTATCCCAAGGGGAGGGGCAGAGCATGTCTGGTTAGTTTCAGCTAGTTCTGTTATCTATCTTCTTTACAAGCAGGGCTCAAAGTTCAGCATGTATCGGCACATTTCTCCAATTGTTTTAAACACGGCAAGTTGCCTGTACGTCCTCTACCACTGCCTGTGACAGTTTGAACTTAACATAGGAGTCCAACCACGATACGGGGAATAAGGGTGTGTGGTACTAAATTAAATCCACTGATTGGAATTAACATATTTCTGGATGTGGCTGAATGGATTTACTGAAGACAGAAGGGTGAGGGTGGCATCGCCCAAAAAGCTTGTATCCTGAATGGAATATAAAGGGACTGAAATAAGGCAGGCTTGCTGCTGCTGCTTGCTGCTTCCTGCCCATCATGCCATGGACTATTTCTCCTCTGCAATACCCTCTGCAATGCTGTCCTGTCTTGGAGCCAGCTGACTCTGGACTGAAACCTCTACAGACTCTAAACCAAAATAAACCTTTCCTTCTTTAGCTTGTGGGAGTTGGGTATTTTGTGTTAGCAACGAGAAAAGTAAATAAGACAAGGTCTAAATTCAGTGCAGCACCTCAAGAGTCACATTGGGGTTTCCTGGGCTTGGGGGACCATGGTTCACAGCCAACCCAGACTTCCTGGATAACAAGGCCACCTTTGCCCCACAACAGAAATAACAGGAGGGGGCAGACATCCTCTTTCTCTCTCTTTCTCTCTCTGAGGGTTCTCCCAAATTCGTCTGTAAACTTCATAAAATGAAACCCAATGATTACCACTTTAATATACTGAGTACTTTGAGATAAAGGGGACCAGAAGCCTTCAGCCACAGCCTCAGAAGAAAGTTCTTCTTGACCTCCTGACCCAAACTCTTCCTCAGAGTCGCCACAAGGACCCGTTCTCTCTGTGCCCGTCCTGCCAGTTGTGGAGATGCTGCTGGACGGCCCCCGCCTTCGAGGGGTGGCCTTGGGAGTGTCGGAGGGAGCACAAAGCTGTCACTGTGGAAAGAAAGGCAGGCCCCATGGAGAGCTGCAGCCTCGGCGTGAACCACGGCGCATAGTCGGCAACACGGACCGCCTTACTTCCTGGGCGATGAGAGCGGCCCCTTCCCGCAGTCACACGTCCTGTCTGAGTGTGGTTCCCAGGTCACAGCTGGGCTCATCACTCTCTTTAAAACAAACCAAAGGAAAAAAACAAAAACCGAAGTTAGGAGTGTGGGAGGACTGGTGGGGAAAATAATTTTCTTCATGTTTTCCATGGCAGACAGATGCACTTTTATTTTTTTCTTAACAAAAATTAATTTAACTTATCAGAGTTTTGGTAGAATCACATGCTTGGACTAGAGAAAGCAAATAAATGCTTAATCGCAGCAGATTTATGTAAGTGAGTGAACTTTCTTACAGGACACTCATTTATTCACTCGGCACACTTTGTGTTCGTTTTCTTGGGCTGCCGTAACAAAACTCCACATGCCAGGTGCTTAAACAAGAGGAATGATCTCCCAGCTCTGGCAGCTGCAAGTCCATGCTCAAGGTCAGCAGGCTTGGGGTCTCCCGAGGCCCTTCCCACAGCTCTCGGATGGCAGCAGCTCTTCACGTCCCAGAATGGCCTCTGTGGGCCTGGTGTCTCTGCTCATAAGGACACGGCCATGCTGGGTGCAGGCCCTGCCCCTACAACTCCAGCCAGCCTTAGCGATCCCTCTCAAGGCCATCTCTAAACACAGTCATGGGGAGTCAGGGCTTCAACCCCCAGATCGAGGGGAGGTGACACGAGTCAGCCCACGACACTTAGTACTTTCCAAAACACTGACAGGGGAGTTTGGTCTTTGGGAAGCAGGATTCACATAGATGTGTAAGAAGACGTGTAAGAAAAACACAGCATGTGGTCTACGGATGCCTGGGCATCAAGGGCAGACTCACTTTGCTCCGGGATGTGGAGGAAGAATTCAGAGAAGGCCTCGGAGATGAGGAGCTGAGTGGCTGAGTCGGCTGAGGAAAGCCCACTGCGGCTGGATGGCAGGAGAAGCAATGAAGGGCACCGAGGGAGGGAGTATCCTGCCCTGTAGATGAGGGCAGCCAGGTCTCTCCTGGGTTCCAAAAGATTCTGACGAAAAAATACTCTCCTGCGCCTCAAAGGACCAGACTTCCACAACTAGAGAAGACTTCATTAAACCACTTATCTGTAAAAAGTTGTGTGGTGTAGCACAGTTGTGGTTAAAAGCGCCACAAGCATAGGAGTGGCTGGTTTGAGGACAAGGAGTGTGTGTGATTTCCCGAGCAGACAAGTGCAGGGTGAGCTCTGGGCAGCGACCCTTAACTGAGTAGGGGCTTCAGGACCCAGCTCCTTCCCTGTCTCCATTCTGCCCTCCTCGCTGCAGGCCGGGTCACACCTGCATCCTTTCCTGGCTTTGATGGCTGCCCGGGGAGCTGGCCTAGTGCTTGCTTGTTCAGCACTGGAGGGGAGAAAGGGAAACAGCCTTCCCTGTCGGTGATGTGCCGGAGTTGGTGTGTAGGGGCTTCTGAGAGCTGATGGAAAATTAACAAGGTGGTTGTTAAACACAGCATTACAAAAAATTAAATTATACAAATTGTATATTGCATTTGTAGATCAGCTTCTATGCATCGGCCATATCAGTAAGCATTTATACTAAACATCTCTGTGTGGAAGACTCTATCTTTTCCTGCACAGCCCATTGTTCATCATTTGCTAGCACCTGTCCCTCAACCCTCTAGTGAGTCGGGACTGCTGTAGCCCACACGTCTGCCTCCAGCCCACATGTCGTGCAGTGAGCCCTTGTTGCTGGCAGTGGGTGCTTTCCTGAACCAAGTGGAGGCTTTGTCAGGAAGAAAGGAAGTGGAGAGTGAGTTTGGGTAGGCACCACGAGTGTGTGCCAATGTCTAGGTCATCCATCTCCACAAGCAAAGTGACACATTAATACATGAATGGGAATTAGTGCACGACGCCTTTTCCAACAGGACAGGTGACCCGGAGCAGAATGGACAGAATGGCTGACATTTGAGATAGAGTGCCTGTGAGGACAGAGCTCCTGGGCTTTGGAGAGAGGGACATTCTGCCTGGGAGACCCACAGCTCCAGATGGGAACCTCTCCTCACATGTCCAGATTTTACTGGGGCTTCTCCACCTCTGGAACTCAAAGGTGATGAAGGTCTTTCATAAACTTGTACTTTAAATATGTGTGGTTCCTTTTAGAAATCTTCAGAGGACTTTTAGGCTGAACATTTCATTGAGCTCATCCTTGGAGTCCAGAAACATCATCTCTCAGACCACAGCTGGGATTCTGATGGGAAGGAAGCAAATAAAGGCATCTGAGCTATCTGTAAAATGTCCAAAGACTAGGAAATGTCCTCCTGCCAGAGCCTACTGACATGTGTGTGAAACATGCTCACCAAAGCTCCCTTCCCTTAGCACAGCTCTGCTAGTCCTGCTTCCCTGTCCAGCTGCCAGCTGGTCCTTATCTTTCCTCAGCGGCTAAGACCTCAAAGGACCCGTCTCCATTTGCTAATACCACTCGTTCTTCTACTCATTCCTTGGATTCAGTCCCTCTTATGGTTTGTGTCTAGATGTCTTCCCAAAGTCTCATGGGTGGGGCTTTGCAGAGGTGGCTGGATTTAAATTGTGTGATGCTGGGATTGATTCATAGTGCAATGCCAGGATTAAGGGCTCTGGGATTAAGGATGTGAGCTACCCACCCTAAGGGTGAGTAGCCTCCATAAAATATAAAGGTCAGAAAGAGGCTTGTTGCTTGCTGCTTGAATGCTTTTGCTGCCTTCTGCCTGCCATCAACTGTTTGTGCTCTGTGATGCCCCTCTGCCATTCATCCTGCCATGGAGCCAGATGATTATGGACTGAAACCTCTACAAACTGTCAGCCAAAGTAAACCTTTCCTCCTTGAACTTTGGGTCTTGTATATTTTGTCTCAGCAATGAAAAAAGTAACTAAGACAGTCCCCGAATACCAACCATGATGCTCTGACACGTTCAGCCAACTCCTCCAACTCTTCCTGATTATGTTCAACCCAGAGGGCAGCTTTGACCCCACTAGCCATCTCTGCATTTTATGTGTTCTCCTACCTGCCACTTCCGTGATGCCATAGTGCTGTCCCACCTTTCTGCTGAAGTCTTCACTGGTTCCCTTTCCTGTGTCTGCTGCCTTAATTGACACCTCCTGCAGGCTTCCTGCTCTCTCCTCTCCTCCTGCTCTGGGCAACTCCAGCACCTGGCCCAGCCCTGGCTCTCCAGCTATGACCTCTGTCCCGGGTGCCAGCATTGGGCCCATTCATCTTTACCTGGCTGTATCACAGATGCTGCAGCTCAACACATCCATCTTTCTTGCAACTATTCTACTCTGCCCATGTAGACAACCTGGAAAAGAGTAGGCATGTCCGTGTGCCAAGTGAAATTCATTTATGAAATCAGCCTTCTGGTTCAACTTAGCTGAGGCCACAGTTTTCCATTATTACCTTTTACCAGGATTATTTTATCAGTCCAGGAGCTGATATCCCTGCTCTAGTCTTACTTTCTTGTGGCCAATTCTTTTTATCTTGCTGTTGTATTAGTCACTCTTCCTGTTGCACAACAAGTACTGGACACCTTAACTTTAATGAGAAGAGAGTCTCTTGGCTCATGGCTTCAGGGGAGTCAGTCCATGGTTAGCTGGCTCCAAGGCAGGAACATCATGGTGGAAGGGTGTTTGGGGGCAAAACTGCTTAGTTCATGGAAGCTGGGAAGCAGAGCAGGGGAACAGTGCTGTGAGAGGGACACCCTCCAGAGGTCACCTCCAGAGACCCACCTCTCACTGCACCCCACCTCCTACCAGCACATTTGGCCAGGAACATGAGTGGCTCCATCCCCTATAGAGTATGGTGCCCTGTGATCCAGTCCCCTTTCCCAGAGCCTCTTAATCAAGTTAAATTGACAGTGAAGTGTAATTGTCACTCTGTCTAAAGTAAATATTTGCTATTGAATCATCTTCCTAAAACACTGGCCCAGTTAGACATGACAAACATTGAAACTCCAGAAACTTACTTCTTTTGAACAGGCCACACACTCTCCAGGCAGCAGTACTCTTTCCTGTGCCTGAGTACCTATGCTGCCAATCCTGGAGACACTTTCTACAAATCGTCTCTTCTATGAAGCTCTCCACCCCTCATTCCCAACACGGACTCTTCCAATACTCACCTAAGCAACAGCACACCTCGCCCGCAGTGTCATCTCACATTGAGTCCCTCACAGTGCAGATGCTTGGGCCTCTGCCTCCCTCTCTCAACCAAAAGCTCTCTGGAAGGCAGAAAGCGACTTTCTTCAAAATCATTTTTATTCCCCCAGCACATTACCTGTATTTTACTTATCCAAGCAGATGTGTTACTCTACTTAAATGGTCTCTAATTTCAGGGGCAAAATATGCACATTTCTGATTTATAAATGCAAAAAGGCTACACTCTGAAACTAACTGAATCTACTCCATCCACTACCAACAAATACATTAGGGATTGGTCACTTTAGTCTCAGTCACTTCGTTTGTGCTCACTACTTTGTGACTTGCTTACTGAGTGTGTGGTTAGTTCTTCGTTTTCATTTTTTATTTTTTGAGACAGGGCCTCACTATGTAGCTCAGGCTACTTTGAACTCATGATGTAGCCCAGGCCGGTGTGGAACTCACAGTGATGCTTCTGCTTCAGCCTCCCAAGTATTGGGATTATAGGTGTGAGCCACCATGTCTGGCTCAGTTTTCTTTTTTTTAATTAAAAAAAAAAACAGCAAAAAATGGAGAGGATGTTAAACAGCAAGGAAGATGAAGTCATTATTCAAAAAGGAAAAATTAAAAAGTCATTTTAAAATGCAAAGTGGCAGGAGAATGGGGAGTGTTTTGTGTAAGAATAAGTTGAATGGCTGACTGTAGACATTCTTTTAAGAAATGCCTCAGACCAAGGTGCAGACAGCAGGGTTGATGTGATGCCCACACAGTCAGTAGCTAGCAGGGAAGGTGTACATTGAGAAAATGGAAAAATATTTTAGGGGTCTGTCTGGAGTTGGCACTGTTCAATATAGATACACTAACCACCAAGCTTTTTAACTTGCAGTAATAAAAATCAAACACAATTTAAAATCCAACCCTTCAGTTTCACAAACACATTTCACATGCTCACCAGCTGTGTGTAGCTGGTGGCCGCCATATTGGATGGAGCAGACAGAAAAGTTCCCGTCACCCCCAGCTTCGGTGGGTAGTTCTGACTGTGATCTTCAGACTCGAGTGTCTTGTAGCCTGATACTCATTTACAAAAGTCGAGGATGAGTTAGAGAAGGTAAAGGCCAAATACAGTAAGCCTGCTGGGAGAAAGGGAGCCTGGAAGCCACACAGGCTTTCCCAGAGCCACGGCCCCTGGTGGCGCGTCCAGCGACAGAGTGGGAGCAGCCGTCATCCCCAGCAGGTCCCCTCAGGCTGTGGTAGGTGTTGTCGACCATGATGGCATCACATGGTGGCCAAGGCAATTTGCTTTCTTCAATGTGGGCTTCAAAAGCACATTTGGGGAAGAGACAGTCACCGTCAAACTGTGGGTCACGATTGGCTAGTGAGTTACATATCATTTAGGACACAACACGACTTTTTAAAGGAAATAGAATTGAACAGACTAAAAATATCAGGCTGGGGGTGGGGGGCAAGGTGTATTTGCAAATATTGTTCCAGAAACTCCTATTAGGTGACATATTCTTCCCATGGGCCACACCTGAAAGTGTGAAAGACACTGCTTTTCAAGAACATAGCTCATCAAAGAACAGCCAAGCGTGTCTAGTTTTCTAAGTGCATGAAAACAGATTTAGCTCCTCTGTGTTAGCTGAACCTAGAGAATACAAGCTTGAACCCCACTCAGTCTCTTGGGCTTAGATGAAAAAAATCAAATTTAGAAACTGCCCCTCAGAATCGAACCTGTTTGTTCTTTGCTCTCACTTCTGGCAGTGCTGAGTGGATTGTTACCAGTCTCTGGACGGTCAGTCTCCCAGAAGAAACTGTTCCTGGCTTTGTTTTTATTTTTGCCACCACAGGAGAGAGCTCGTCCCCAGAGGCTGCCCCAGCCTGCTGGCCGGGATGACCAGCCCCACGTGGGAGGGTCAGCACCTTTCAATGGGCAGAACCAGAAGGTCGGGCGTATTCCTCAGCGCACAGCCCGGCACTCACCTCCCTACTTGGCAGAAACAAAAGCTCTATTAAATTTTGAAAGAATAATGACTTATGTTTTTCACATATTAATATGATTTATTTAAGAACCCAGATGCTGGTGCCGGTGAATGACTTTAATGTTTATCTCTTGGCACCCTGACAATGCGTGCTCAGATTTCACCCTGCAGCCTCCAGAGTGACCTCTCCCAGAGCCGGGAGCCCCTTGTCCTCACTGTGACGTGTGATTACTCACTCGGGCTGATTTAATTAAAAATTAAAAGAAAAAAAACTCCCACTTAATGAAAATTCCTGAGGATGGCCCCTCACATTTGCTGAAGCCCTGAAAACTGGAGTAGCCTTTTGAAAAATAGCATTGATTATTTATCATTGTCATTGAAAGTTCAGTTTCTAAGTTCTTTCCTCAGGTTAAACAACAGATTGGTTCTGACTGAAATATGTATGTGTGCTTCTTCTACATCATCAGCATGTCCACAGGCAAGAATGTTTTGGTTTAATGGGGGTAGGTATGACCTGAGATTTTGGAAGTCATCTTCTCAGGGCACTTGGATGGGGGAGATATTCCTCAATTCTTTGCCCCTCATCTTCTTGCACATGTGTTTTTTTACTCTGCGGTGACTAACACAGTTTCCCTTCAGAACGGATCTCTGTGTTTTCGTTTGTCTTCTAGTCTTTCTGCTGTAACTGAATGAACTCAGCCGCCGACCACACACCCTTATCCCAGACCCTGTCAATCCTCAGCGCTCATCGCTGAGATTGAGCTTCGGGCTGGGGCTCATCTAGCCGGCTTCCTCTCCCCAGCCCGCACCCTCCTCGGCGCGCCTTCCTGCACGCCCCGCTCCACTCCTCTGCGCCGCGTGGCCCTCCCGGGGAGCGGCCCCTCTGGGCTCCTGGCCGTCGACAGGGCGAGGCCAGAGTGCCCGGGAAGGCGGATGGCTGGCGGTGGGCCTCTGCCCTCCTGGAGGTGCACTCGGCTGCCCGACTGCCCTGCTGCCCTTCGGAGGAAAGCTGTTCCCACGCTGGCGCCTTTGCTCCCGGGGAAACACGCTGTCACCCTCAAGACTGGAGACCGATTTTCTTTTGTTTGTAAATCGCCTCACTCAAATGAGGGATACCATACAGTATTCAAGCTTGGGAGTCTGGTTTATTTCACTCAGCACTGTATTTTCCAGGAATGGGAATTCAGAGGAATAATGATATTTTAAAAACGAGAACCTAATAGCCCCAAATTAAAACAGTGACACGTACACTAGGTACTACAGTAACTTTATGTGGTTGTGACTTAATGCTGCATTTATGTGGTTGTTTACATGGCTTGCTGTCATAAGCAAAAGGCACAATGTATTGTGGTCTGTAAGTTTGTGTAATGGCCTGTAAGTCTGTGTAATTTTGGATAAATTTTAATAAAAATCTACTAAAAAAAAAAAGGACTAGAGACTGAGCCCAGGGCCACCCTGTGGGATCTGCGAGACTCCCGCAGGGTCTGTTGGTAAACCGTTTCCACCATCATTTCTGCATCATGCACTTCCACCCTGAGCCATAGCTGTCTGTGAGCCTGTGTGGGTGCATCCAGGCTGCTCCTCACCTGCTTCCGAGTCCTCCCTATCCGCTCAGGGTGCAGCTGCTCTTGTGTCTCTGTGCGGCTGAACCGGGCCAGGGACTGGTTCTGGACAATGAATTAGAGCAGAGGAGATTGAGTGTCATTTCTAGGATGCAGCACTTACTGATCTATGTGAGACTCTAGAGATACCTTTTCCCCTCTAGCTTGGTGACTGACAATGCTAAAGAAGGTCACTGCTCTGTGCTAGTTTTTTTGTTTTTTTGTTTGTTTTTGAGACAGAGTCTCACTATGTAGCCCAGGCTGGCCTCGAACTCTTGATGATCCTCCTCCTGCCTCAGCCTCCCGCATGCCCAACTCTGCTAATTTTGAACCTTGCTAATTTTGGCCAATGAGAAGCTGGGGTTGTTTGTTACTGCAGCTAATCCTAGCTAATCCTTCCTGATACAGTGTATGTCTGTCCCACCAGACAGTGAGCTCCTCTGCAGGGATCCTCGAGGGCCCCTGTGGCCTTCCCAGTGCATGGTAGGGGTTCAAGGAAGTCTTTGTCAGATGAATGCACACAGAAATAACGTATTTATTATCAGAGAGTCAAAGGGGAAGCCACTAATAAAAATATAGTGTGCCCATGACTGTTAAAACTAACGGCCACCTGAGAAATGCAATTAAATAATTCAAAACTGATCTCTTTGTGAGTGTTCACTTTGGCAGCACATATACCAAAATTGGAACAATCTCTCTGTGAATAGTTTGCATTGTTTCCATCCAGTTTAGTGGTCTGGTTGTGGACCTGGATTTACCTGGAGAGGAGTGTTTGTTAGAGAAGTACGCTAAGAAGCATTTCTCATTTGTAAATGTCTGCATGGTCAAACCATCAGTCCAAATGCAGCATCAGCGCTTTTTGGAAAATTGTGTTCAGCACCGTGAGCGCCTCCTCCACTCAGCAGCCCCAGGGGGAGCTGGAGGCTGTGGGGACCCAGCACGCTGGCGTCAGACGTCTACCTAGGAAGGCACACAGGAGCCCAAGGATGCTTGTTTTGAACTTTTTACTGAGGTATGTTTTCAGAGATGTAAAATGGAGCAGCTGCCCCTGAGCCAGCTGAGGGTCTGCCTTGTAAGTGAGTGGAGCCCAGTGGAGCCCACACGGGCTCATCATTTGCCTTCAGAGCTGCTGCTCTGTCTTCCTGGTGGAGGCTCCACATTAGGAATTGGTGACCGATGGCAGGGAGGAAGAAACCCTGGCGGCTTCTCTGGCTGGGAGAGATTGGGGATCTGCTAGAAGGCAGAGCAAAGTGAATTTTGACCAGGGCACCGAGATAAGATGGGAATGAGTGAGATGGGTGGTGCCTTGAAAGGGGTCAGGCACAGACCTAAGGGACTCTTGGAAGGAGTTGTGACTATCAGTGTCATAGTTATTGTTTTATTGCTTCAGAGCGTGTACAGCTTGTGATTCTCCAAACCCATAATCCAGGCTGGGGAGTCCAAGGCCTTCTGGAGCTAAGAACCTTCTCTTAGTGTGACCTCCTTCCATAAGGAGGAGTAAGGGAGGCCCGCACTCAGTAGGGGAGGATTTGGTCTGGGACTCAGAGTTACCTGGTGGGGTCCTACCTGTGCGTGGCCTGAGGCAAAGCGCTGCCCCTCACTACGTCTGGGCGTCCGCACCTGTGATACTCTGAGCTTGGATTACAGCAGAGGGCCTGAGGATTCGGTGGGGAGCATGCGTGAAACTTACTCACCTTATTGAGCACACATAGCACTCTGCAGTGGTAGTTCGTGGTTATCCAGCTCTCAAACACACATCAGGAATCCCTCTTTTAAAATCCTGGTCTGCGCCCGAAATTGAACAAGCCTGAAGAGGTTGACACAGCACGGCAGAGGGCGAGAGGTGGAGCATTGCAGGAGAGCCATGCTGTGGCCACCTCGGCTCCTGATTCCCCACCAGGAATCCTGTAGGATGCATGGCAGGTCCTGTTGTCCCTGCAGAAGCCTCAGTCACTCAGAGCCACCAGCTTCCTGCTGATGGACAAAAGCCCCAGTCTGCTTCCCAAAGCGGAGGCCCTGGGGTTGGTGAGGTTTTAAGGCTGCATTTGA
>PVJO010007940.1:0-78253 GCA_004026905.1 Hystrix cristata | reverse complement strand
ATCTTTTGTGGATATAGAAAAGTTCTTATATTTGCAGAGTACTTTGGTACTTTATCGATTTCAGAGACGAGGAGGCAGGGTCAGGGAAATAAGTGACCTGTCTGGAGTCACACAGCTCGACACTGTTCTTCGGAGGCACATGCATATTCACATGGTATACTGTTTCCTTTATTTAACAATAGTTCACACAGTGTCTTTCGTGTCTAACACCAGGTTAGGGCCCGGGAAAACAAGGATGCCTGGCCCTTTGCCCTTGCTCTTGGCAAACATCATCCGCTCTTGGCAAGTTTTGGACTTCCTTTGAGGTGGGCACTCTTGCTATGGGATCCATTCCTCTCAGGCAGTCAGCTGACCTTGTACTGTGTGTGACCCCGGCGATGCCACTGGCCGTGTCATCTGAGACACGCCACTTACTCCTCTGTACAATGAAACTTATGACAGAGGTAGAGTACACATGCTTCATTAAGATGTGAGATACACTAGCCTTCAGGCATAACATGAAAGCTAGTAAGTTAAATCAAAATTATGCTTTTCACAAAGAAAATCCTTGTGTACTAGAGGTCCCTTTGTCAGGGGAGGTAAAAATAGCTCCAAGTTCCTGTGCTGTGGGGGCCATGTGCATGCACATAGGTAAGAACAGGGAAGCTGTGAGAAGCATCTTGTATTTGCTAGCTGTGATAACTGTGGAATGCAGTTTCCATTCGTGTGTAGAGTTCTAGGAACTCTGGATGACAACTGCGAAGTGAGAGCTTTCCTAGTACCTCTCTCAGGCTTACTACAGGCTCTTTCATCTTTTCACAACTTCATGAAAGTTTCTAAGTATTTCACTCCCACTTGAAAGTGGAGTTTAGGCACTTTTGATGTGAATAGATTTCTTTCTTTCTTGGAAGGCCCCAAATAGCTAAATTGCTTTGTGCTTAGTTGCCACAAAGAATTAACACTTCAAGGAATTTGGGGCATGAGTATGATGTGAATGACAAACCTCCTCACTCTTCATTCAGGGAGAAAGCAGTCTGAACAACTCCCTACCAGGCCCTTAGCGGAATGGAGAGTTAGGAGCACAAGCCCAAACTGCAGTTGGGGGGAAAAAAAACCTGAAGCTGTAATCGTTACTTAGGGTATAATTGCTTTATTAAAGGCAAAGAGCACTCACCTCCCAATTGACTTCTAAGAGCTAACTGAACTACATTTACACCCTTTTCAGCAGTAGCCACAGTTCACATTTGGCAAATAAAGGATTTGACTTGGGCAGTATTTCTAAAATGTGGTAACAGTACAACTAACATTTATTAAAGATTACTTTAAGCCAAACATTTTGCTAAACATAAAAATTTTTCTCATTAAGTTCTCAAAACAATCCCATAAGGTCACATCTATGTAGAGGCCTCTTGAGGGAAATCATTGTTCTGGATGCCCCTCCACCCAGTGTTAACTAAATCTTTTTATGATGATATTATTTAAATATAAACACAAAATTAGTTTATGGCTCTCATCCTCTATGCAGTTAAAATATATGAAAAATATAAATTAATTATACACTATAATAACAAAGTTCAGAATTACATACTATGAGTGGTGATGTTTTAATAAAACTAGGTCTTCTTCCAATGATATCATGGCTGTGACTGCTGTGAGAAAGTGCTTTGGAATTGGACCTGCTGGGTGTCAGGGGAGACCCAGTTCCCTGGCCGCTGGCTGTCTGCAGCACGTGCGTGGCAGAACCGCTGTGGGCCCTGTCTGGGTCTCACCCCTCACTGCTTACCCACTTAGCCAGCTCCTGCGCTGAGAGTGGCAAGCTGAAATCACAGAGCACACACCTGTGGACCTTACCTGTGGACCTTGGGGGTCATACTGCAGCTGCCTATGTGGCTGCTGGCTGTGGCCCACAATTACGGCCGACCCGCCTTGGGGGGGCCTCCTTGCTTTCTGGGTTCTGCCTGGAGCGGCACCTCAGTACAGCCCCCACCCACACTGAACTTGCTATTTTAAATCTTCTGTGGGTGGAGAAAGCCCAAGAAGAAAGTCTTAATCCATTTATCTCTAATTCTCATTCTTATTATTTACAGTAGCATGTTACATCATCGTAAGTAGATGAATGTGACTCAACTGTGATGGGTAGATTTTGTGACTTTTCTGTCAGCTGTACAATTCTTTTTCAGGATTTTTAACCCCAATACTTTAAATTGCTGATTAAATGATACAAAGATGGCTTCTGAACCTGTAGAAAACTTTGTAGTATTTATGTTATTGCTTCTGTCTTGAACAGAAGTAAACATGTAGTAAGACCATATGTAACAGTCTCTTTACAGTCAAGGCCACAACTGCCTTTTTCTTACTTAAAAAAAAAAATGATTATACTGATTAATGGGTTTTGTTTTGGCAGATTTGTACGTGCACATAACATATTTTGATCATTTTTAGCCTCCACTCCCTTGGCCTCGCCTTCCCCTCTAGTTTCACATTTGGGTGTCCAGTGTGTATGTTGTTCTCATTTCCATGCCCCTCCCCCCTCCCTTATCCCCTAACTGGCTCCTCAGTGTCATTTCTGCCCTCCTCTGAGCCCTGCCCCCTTCCAGATCCATCCCACGGTCCCGTGGCCGGGGAGGGTGGAGGGAGGCAGGGATGGCTTCCCACCACACCGCTGGGCAGGCCTTTCCTCAGCCTGAGCCGGCCTTCCTACTTCTCCCCCTAACAGTGTCCCACTCATTCTTTAATTCCCACCTAAACCATGCATCTGACCCTTCTCCAGCTTCCCCAGCTCTCTTACATGCAGTCGTTCAGACCTCCATCAAGGGCAGTTGTTACTACACCACCTCTATTTGTGTCCCCGGTGTTGATTGTACTCATGTTCTGCACAGGGATACAGATGGAGGGCTAGACTTGCCCACATCCCATTCGGCAAGAGCTAGCCTATGAGTGAGTGAGTTTTCCATTCCCTCCTCCCAGAAGTGGGACCCTCTTCTAGTTCATGCTGGCTATTTTTTTGCTATTAAAAGGCCTGAGTATAATGTTTGGCAAAAGCAATACGGGACTGTAGAATAATAATAAAAATAGTAGTTATTCTTTGAGCCCATACTAGCGGAGCCCTACATGCCTGATTCCATTCAGCACTACAATTACCTAAGAGGGAGACACAATTACCCCATTTCTCTAGAATCTTTTAGTAGTAGATACTGCTGTCAAATGAAGTACAAGAATATGCATTCTTCAGCCCCTGTGGTGAGACTTGGGAATGAGTGGAGAATATCACTTAATACTGGTCTGTCCACTTAGTACTGTCCAGACACTGCACTGAGTACTGAAAGTACATTGTCTCCCAAGTGGAGTGTGACAGTGATGTGAACAGCATGTCCACATAAGGGGAATTGGGAGAAAACAATTACATGTTCTATCTGACTTTAAAGTGGTAATTAGTTTGCAGTGACAATTCACCCGCAATCACTAGTGTCTAGTGAGGACTTAAGAATAAAGTTATTGGGGGCTGCAGAAGTAGTCAGTGGTAGAGCACCTGCCTAGTATGAGCAGGTCTGGGGTTCTACCCCAATACTGCACCATGAAAAATAAGGATAAAAAATAAAACTGCTGGGCTGTGGAGTACGAATAGGAAAGGTGTGCACGGAGGGGGATTGTTCTCAAAAGATGATGTTGATTTTTTTACGGTGTTTTATTCTCTTGAGTTGTGTGTACATTTTTCATGGCTTTTATCTCTGCATTGTAAAATTTTAGAATTTAAATCCTGGCCAAGTGAGGATCTGTTCTTTTATTGGCTACTATTCAAAGTTTAGCAAGCAGTGTTTGATTGTTCTCTTCCAAAACATATGAACTACTGAGAAACTCTTGTACCACTTGCATACTCTCACACTTTAACAATTCCTAACTGGCCCTGCATGTCTTAGAAAATACAGCCCAATTGCATGGAGCATATGAAATAGTGGAAGACACAGTGCAGACTAGACCAAGCCGCCCAAGACAGCCCGAGAGGTTGTGCCCTCATCCCACTTCCACTTCCTTGCAGAGACAGACCTCCTATTGAGACTCCCAATGTCTGTGACTCATTCTGCTACAATAATGGGGTCACTGGCTAAGGGCCACAAGTCTCAGCTACATAATGGATTTGCCTCTATTTATAAGTTAGCCCTCCGCTCAAGCAGGAAGTAAGGATTATTCACTCAGGCACAGCATTACAAAAAAGACTCTTATTATGGAACTTAACTTACTGATTTTCCCTCGGTGACTCCTGGGACACAAATGCTGCAAGTGGCCTAGATCTGAAGTTAACATCAGATAGTAGGAGGCAAAGAGCAAACTGTCAGATCCTGTCACTGAGTCATCATCCAAGAGAGTGAAGCTGAGCATGTCTCCTATCCAGAGGAGGAGGGAAGGGAATGAAGACAGGCAGGAAGAAGAAATATCTTCTCAGTATAGATTGTAAAAGCTGTAAAGACATTCAAGGTCAATGCATTTAACTCCCTGTTCTACAAAAGCTGAAGCTGAAGCTCAGGGAAAGAAAGTGACTTTCTAAGCTGATGCGGACAGGAGGGGGCCGGGCCAGGAATCTCTTCTCTGAGTCCCATAGCATTGATAACTTAAATATTTGCCCACTGGCACTGCTAAAAGCAAAGCATCTTGTCTGCTAGTTCACTGCTGTATTCCAGCCCCTAGAGTGAGCCACCATACACCGGAGCTCAAGAAATACTTGAGGAGTGAACAGGTTAACCAAAAGCTACACCCAGATCTCCAGCCCCTCAGCCCAGTGCTCTCATCTTGTCCCAGGACGCCTCTGATACCGCTGTGGATTTCGAGGAGAAGTTGTATCAAAAGCAGACACTGTTCAAAAGAGATATATTAAAACTAGAAGCTCTTTGTAGATAATGTGTCACTTACACATATGCTCAGTCATAAAGTGTATTTCTTAATTCAGTCCTAAAATACAACCAGATAACTCAGGTGGGCAAAAGGAAGGGTTTTTCACATTTGTGGGTTGTGGTACCGCAAACAGCAGTCAGAAAAACACTATTTTTCGGAACTTTACCTTCTAGAGTAGGTGCAGGTTCACCTCTGCTGCATTTCTGGAAGTGACCCGTAATGGAGGAAGGAACATGTGCTCTTCCTTGGTGGAGAAGTCTGCATTCTGACTGGGACTCTTTTGCTCTTTAGATTTGCGACTTTGAGAAAATGACCACTGAGCCCCTATGTTATGAACAGGTAATAATTACAATAATTGCAATCATGAGAAGCAGGTATTGTTAAATTCATGATACAGATAAGGAAAATGAAGCCTAGAAAGGTAGAATAACTAGCCCAAAGTTGCACAGCCAGTGAAATGAATCAAATGAGCAAAGACTTTCAAAAAGAAAACATGTCGGGCCTGGGGATTTAGTTCAGTGGTAGAGCGCTTTCCTAGCACACGCAAAGCCCCGAGTTCAATCCCCAGCACCACAGAAAAAAAAAAAAAAAAAAAAAAAAAAAAAAAAAAAAAAGAAAGAAAGCAAACATGTCTGGCAGAGATGCAGTTGTTCGTGGGCGTGTCTGAGCCAGGACAGGGGTCTTCTACCTGCCCTCTCATTCCCCTGATTGAAGGACAGCTAAGAGTATTTAACAGCAATGCTGACGGCACCCTGGAACATCACAGGCCTGCATATAAATGAGCCATACTAGAAAATGAAGTCACTCCTGCCTGCAGTAGGCAACTGCCCCAATTCCTCTATCATGACAATCATCTGTCACCCGATTCTTTGCTCATCCAGCACTGCTTGGGCAATCACTGTGTATGAGCATCTGCTAAGTCCTGGGGGAGTCTAAACAGAAAACAAAACAGTAGTGAAATTAGGCCTTTAGAGTTTGACAGAATCCCTTTAGAGCTGAATTAGAATCCCAGTTCTCCCGTTTATCGGCTGCACAAATGATGTTACCTCTCCAAAACTTCAGTTTTCTCACCTATATGTGTGAAATAACAGACAGAGGTGGAGGGGTGTTTACATGTGAGGAGTATCGCAGTAATGTGGGCAGTATTCAATGAGATAATTAGTACCAAATGTTTAACAAGATGTGTACTGTAAATGGCACAGAGGAAGAGATCAATAAGTATTATCATTATCATCCTCGATGAATTTATATTCTAATTGGGGAAAAGACACACTTTGAGTTGTCAGAGAAGAATCAAGAACTCTTCTAATTCCTTTGAGGTGGAATGGCTTCCCCTCTTCTCCCTGTCCTTCACTGTTTGCCTCCCTTCCCCTTCCCAGCAGTTTATTTTCCCTCCTTCTGTCCTTCAATACATTGTACACACTGTATTAGTAACTCAGGGCTCTCTGTTGACCACCTGCGAACCCTGCAAAGCTCACTCACCCCAGTCCTAGCACAGCCGAAGACTAAACATGTGGCCGGTATCTATTTGGTGAATAAATGGAATAGGCAAGGGAAGAAGGGCCTAGAGTAGTCAGGAAAATCTTTCACTGAGAGAAAGCTCATGACAGATGAGTACTTTAAAAGTGCCTCAGTAGACAGCAATGGGAACATGGAAAAGATCTAGCATCTCCATTTTAGATTGGTGTAAATTAATACACAGATTTGAGAGAGAGGCGCCTTCATGCAGATGAAGTTTAATCAGATACATGTCCCCTGCTGGTCCCGTGGGGTCACATCACCTTTTATTTTAGGCAGATACATAAGACCAGCCAGCAAAGAATGACCTGAGTGACTATCCAAAGGGGAGATCCCCTGGAGAATTACAGAAGAATTATCATTTCTGGGGAGAAAAACCTAAAATTGAGGAGGGACACATTTCCTGTGAATGAACACGTTACGTCAGACTCATGATCAGCAGTCAGTCCTCTGTGGACCAATCACGGAAATCTCATTCCTTGGGGAAAAAAAGCAATAGAGATTATGTTTCAGAAGTAAGATATAAAATTCCACAGAAAATAATTTGCCTGGAGAAGTTCTTGGCAATGGTTATTATTATCTGCCACGAGCAGTGGAATATATACTTGGAATCTTTACAAGTGACCACAGAAAAGGAGAATCACATGGTAGGTAAAAGCCAACTGCTTGGGTAGGAACTTTGCCTTACGAGCCTGGCATGGTGGTGCACGCCCCTAATACCAGCACCCTGGGAGGCTGAAGCAAGAGGACTTCAAGTTCAAACCAGTTTGTGCTACTTAGTGAAACTCTGTCTCAAAATACAGGACAAAAAAGTGCTGAGGAAGTAGCTCAGTGTGAAGGTCCTGGGTTCAAATGAAGGGAGGAAGGGAAGGAGAGTAGAGAAAAGGAAGAGAGAAAAAAAACCAGTATGGATAATAAAAATACAGAGGTATACCACAGTTCTATATAGCGAGTATTTCAGGAACAAAGATATGACAAAGCATGTCTAACGGGCAGATTAAAATAAAAGAGTACAGCAAGATGAGACCTGAGAGTATATGTTCAATCAGTCATCCCAGTATTCATTGGTGACCCCGAGTAAAGCAGCCATAAACTGTACCTGCCAAATGGGCATGGTTGTGTTCCAGTAAAACAGTAATGTACTGGGATAGATTGGTCCATGGGCCATAGTTCACTGGCCTCTAGTGTAAACACTTAAAGTATGATACTGAGTGCATTCAAAAGGGAGAAGTTTTGCTTTAAAAAGAAACAGAAATCCAAGTAGTAGGTGGAAGTAGCTGGAGGAGAAGGCAAAATCGTAGAGAAAAACAGGTTTCCATTTACTTGGAAGAACAGACAAGATATCCCAGATGTAGATATTTTGAGCCACAAAATGAAGGAAAACAGCCTATTTACTGTGCATCAGGCTCTCCGTAAAGTCTAACATAATTCGGCTACCCTTTAGCTGTAGTATTTTAGGCTTGCTTTCTCTAGAGCCTCCTTGGTACCTTATCTCTTTTTTGTTTTGCTTTGAGACAGGGTCCCACTCTATAGTTCAGGTTGGCCTTGATTTCACAGTGATCCTCCTGGCTCAGCCTCCAGAGTGCTGGTACTGCAGGTTTGTGCCACCACACCCAGCTTACCTTATTGCTTCTACTAGAATTGGGCCCCCTCAATTTGGACTGCTGAGTGATGTGCCTTTATTTAGCATGCAGAATTCCAGAAATAATGTTAAGTAGAAAAAAGAAGTGGGGTGGGAATTCATCTGGGATTCTATTTTTCAGAACTTTTTTAGATTGGCTGGATCCTGAGACTCTGATTCCTTTCTAAGCAAAGAATTCTAAGTTGAATTTTCTCTTATCGGGTTAAAGATCAGCTCCCATGTCTTCATGAACAGTGAACCTAGTTTGCCATCTTCACTGGGCCATAGGTGATGTTCATATGAGATCCGATTTTTCTCTGCCATCTGTTTCATTTTTTCAGGTATAAGTACTTTTGTGCTTAATTTGCATTGGAGTCATTTTAATTTCCTGCCCTAGATTCAAAGTAGCAACAAAAACAGAAAAAGAAAGATACAAAAAAGAAAAATTTTTCCTGATATTAGCTAATAACATTTATTTTTTAATAAGCATTTTAAGGTGGTGCACTAAATTCCTTACAATTTATTATATCTTTTTCTTGTATGAAAATTTTAAAACATAAAAAGTACAAAGACTAGAATTACAAATCTCTTAAGCTCAATAATAACCAACTCATGCACTCCCCTAAACTATTTTCAAAGGAAATCTGTAGAAGTGATGAGCATTTTTTTTCTGATGTAGGATTCAATCCAGGACCACAAATTACATTTCATTTGTCCACTTTCTTCAAGAATGGTCCCTTAGTGTCTTATGTTTTTCCTGACATTTTATGAGGACGTATCCTTATTTTAATTTGCTTAATTGTTTCTTCATGGTTAGTGTCAACTAATGCCTTTTGGGCAGGAATACTATACAAATGAGGCTTTTCATCAGGAAAATCTGGGAGTCAGCCAACTTAAAAAAATTGAGATCCTTTTTGTGGAAAATGGCATTTAGAAGACAGAATCTGAGTGTTTTTTCATATATTTATTTGCCATTTTTATTTCTTCGTCTGAGAAATGTTTATTCATTTCAGTTGCCCATTTTTGGATTGGGTCTTTAAATTTGAGAGGTTTAATTTTTTTGAGTTCTTTGTATATTCTAGATGTTAGACCTTTGTCCGATGGATAGCTAGCAAAAATTTTTTCCCCAGTCGTTAGATGCACTTTTAGCTAGTAGGTTATCATTACATCCAGACTTCTTTAAAGAATGATTAAACAAATCTGAAATTTATATCTGATGGTCCTAATTAGCATCACATTGTAAGGTTCTCCTCTCCTTTCCACATCTGTAGTTCACCTTTCTTTCACAATGACAACTCTTGTTCCCAACAGCATCCCTGTGTTTATTAATTTGCTTAATCTTATAGCACATACCAAATGGTTTCAGAATTGTTGTATCTGCATTACAATCAATAAGAAACCTGTCAAGTGAAGCATGCAATTTCTTTATAATCCTAATAATATAATATACTGAGTCCGTATTATTTTGAAGCAACCCAACGCATCAAATCATTTCAGCTATAAATATTTTAGTATAGCATGACCACAATGCCATTATCACACATAAAAATTCACAACTACAGAACTTAAAAATACCTGGCCATTTTTAGGGCTCAAATTGGCTCATACATATCCTAAATGCTTTTTAGGGGAGATTGTTTTACATTTTGTTGGTTTGAACAAGAATCTACATGAAAACTCTATTTTGTAACTGGTTTATCTGACTTAACTCTCCTCCCATGTATACATTTGCCTTTCATTTGTGTTGTCTGACTGCAATTTTTATATTGAAGAAATCTTTGAGTTTCCTACACTTCAGGTTTTGCTGGTTACATCCTTATGATGTAATTTTCCATGTTTCTGTGACCTCTTTGTTATCTGCAAACTGGTAATTAGATCGAGAGATTTGATTGGGTCCAGGTTCTTTTGAAGGAGAATAGAGGTTGGCAAGGCTAGTTTGTATAATAATTTGTGTTTCCATTAGGAAGCATAAAGGACTATCTTTTTTTTTTTCTGGATGTTAGCAGTTACCAATACTCAGTGCCTAGATCCATTAATTCATGGATCTAGCAATTTTTTTTATTTGGACAGTGTTATTCATACAGTTATGGTTCTGGGGAAAGTGTGTGTGTGTACTCATCTTGCTCTTAATCCCCCTCTGTCTCATTATTACTTGTTCTTTAACATCTCGTTTTGAAATTCTTTTTGTGTACATGAAAACTAGATGGCCAAATTTATAATAGCAACTTTCCCAAAAGAACACAGTTAAGAGGAAAGAAGCATTTATAAAAACTAAGGAGGTCACAGAAATATATGAGTTTGATATATTTTTAATCAAAATTCTACTCAGGGAACATTTTTATCATGAAGATGGCATTTTAGAACTATGAAACACTTGAAGCTTGAGAAATTAGGAAGATTAGAAAAATTGAAACATAACCCTAATTTTAAAGTTTTCTGGAATAGAAGGATAACAATATGTCAAGATTTACTCATGTGTCTTAAAGAACATGGAATCTGAGCAGAAGTGATTGCGTTTTTGTTTTGTTTGCGCTTCGTGAAGCATGTGTTTCATCTTAAGCCAGCTCACCAGAACACTCTACCTCTAGTCAGGCTAGGTGATTCATGACATTTGACCTAACAACCTGGCAACTTGTGAGTGACAGTGATAAGATGCTGAGTCCTGTACGGATGTTCTGATGTCTGTCACAACATGAAAGGTATTCATTTAACTGAGACAAGACCAATTAGACAGAGTAACATATAGCTAGTTGATGCCAAGGACTGGAGAACATACAATTAAAGATAAAAATATTTACATCAAATAAAATTAGGAACTTGCTGTAATTGTTTCCTTTCATCCCATGGCATGAGGCTGGGGAGGGATCCTATGATCGTATTGAGATATAATTTACATAGGCTGTATTCAAGCACTTAAAGTAAACAATCCTATGTTTTTAGTGTATTCATAGGATTATGCAACCATTACCACAACCCAATTTTAGAACATTTTCATCTCCTCCAAAGAAGCTCCATACACATTAATTGCCAGTTCTCCCTTTCTCCACTCCATATCCCTAGCAACCCTCATCTAGCTCTCTTTATAGATTTGCCTATCATGGCTACTTACTTCTAAATTGTTATGCATGACCTGCAAAAATTCTTTTAATTTTTTTCTATATTATCATAACAAAAAGGAAAATGGGGCAGAGCCCTCAAACGCATGAATGGATATTCAAAAAAATTGTAGCTGGATAACCCAAAGATATGTTATTGAATCTAACAGCATCAGTGGCTGAAATAAATAATCATTAAGCCCTGAAGCTTAAGGAATTGCAGATCACTTCAAGTCCAGTGCTAATAATTTTGAATATAAACCTGAAACATGTTTGGGTTGCAGAAACTTCTTGTGCTCTTAAGAACAGCAGTATTTGCAACCAAGAATACAGTTCAGTTTGACTTTACTGTTTAGCTACCCATGTGACTCTGGGCAAATAAGGAAATAATGGGAAGTTAGCACGAAAATTAACGTATGTAAATCTTTTAGAACCAAGCTTGCTCGATAAATTGTGGTGGTGGTTTTATCAAACTTTTATTTTTAAGAACTCAATAACTCAGGTAAATTGCAAAGTAAAATTCTTAGATATGCCAATTTACCCCATGTCACATTGGATGGTATTTTCAAAGCCTCTATTCAAAGACATTTCCTGCCATGAGAACAATGGATCAGGATTGAAGATGCTATAATGTAGGAAAAGAAAGAATAGCATTGATCAAGTATTATTAAGAATAGGGCCATAAACCAGTCTTCAGTTACGTAGAGCCATGTGTTCTATAAACAGCACAAGTGCTAATTTATTATTCTCACCTAGCACTCATGTAACAGATTTTTCTTTTCTATATTAAAAGAAAACATTGCAGTAGCAAAAAAGTTTATGTAATGCTATACATGTCTAATAAAAATAAAGAATAGTATTAACTTTATAAACCACATATAATCTTTTACAGTTGAAGTGTTTTAAGACCCTAAATGTGTGACTTTTAAATCTGTATGAACTGAAAATTGAGATTTAATTTTGTGTCTGTAAATGTAGGGAAATATAACCACCAATAATTCTACTACTTTCTTTTTAAATCCAATAAAGAAATGGCATTTGCCAGCAAGACTGTTAGATAATTTAATGTCCTAGGTATTATTATGTATTTTCTGTTCTTTTAAAAAGTGTGGTACTTGGTATTATTATGTCCCAATCAGATAACTCATGATACACATTTTCATACTTGGGAAATGTTAACACATTACATTCCTTGCTTTGAAACATAAAAGAATTAATCACAGACAACACCTTTTCATTTTCATTTGACCCTTGAAACAATTATAGTGACGTGATTTGCATGCACCCTCATTTTGGGGCCCAAAGGCCTTCACATTCTCATCTCTGTGTGTCTCTACCCCAGGCTTTTCTCCTCTTGGCACTGTTTTGTATTTGCATGAAAACTTATAATTTTTTGCATGAAGTCATCTATAATGTTGAAAATAAATGTCTAACATACCTTGCAATATCACATACCGTTGATTTTTACATGGTTTTTTCTTTTATTTTCAGTTATTGAAATTTAAATATGCTTGAAATGTAAAAGTGGCATGAAACTGGAGTGATGCAAGAATAATTAATGTTCCTTTAAAGATTATCATTTTTGGTGTTTTGGGACACCAATGCTCAGTTATAAATTATGATGTAACTATTGATCACAGGTGCTATCAACAGACTGCTAAGTTCTGAGAAAGTATTTTTAGTGCTTGAATGTACAGTATAAAATTTGTCCCCAATTTCATAAATTATTGCATATCTAATTTATTTTCATAAAGGCTTCTTAATGCAACATAAATTTAAGCTCCACTGACTCTGGTGAAAGTTCTTAATACCTAAAAAAAAAAAAAAAATGAACAACTTACTGAATGACAGGACTTACATTTTAGTACTTTAATGTTGCCTGAACTGAATGAATGTAATTACCAAAATGGATATTGGAGGTAGAAGAGCATGAGTACACAAAGAAAATAAGTCATTTATACAATTTTTTCAAACTTCAAATTCATAAGGGCACATGACTAAGTTTCACCAATGAGAAAAATACATATAGCCAAACAGTTGCTCTTCCCAAGTAGTCTCCTTGCTGGCTAGACAGTTTTTCCCACCAGCTGGCACTGATTCCTTTTCAGATCTTTTCTGAGCCATTCACATATTCATTTCAAACCAATGTAGCGAAAATTTTATTCCTTGGGAAGGATTTTAATTTTTTAGGCAACTAAAAGACCCACAAAATGAATTCATTCAAATAATAATGATACTCAAGCTGCTGAAATGTATTTTTCTAGCTACCTGTGACTATAAAATTAATCAGACTTGCATGGCTTATGGCTTGTAAAATGATCATGCATACATTTCTCGAGAATCCCACAAAGCAGGTACACAACAGCAGCAATAGTTATTATTATTATTAAAACAATTTTCTTAGGAAGTCATTTAGGGGAGCACATGATATTCATTGAATGAATAATTTTCAGTGGCTGTAATGTGTATACATTATTTTTAATTTGGTCTCATTTAAGCAAGTGGATTGGCTTATGCTCTGAAGACAGTCATTCTTCCATTACTTTAATCTTATCAAAACATTCCTGCGTGACTGTCAGCTCTCCCTTGCTGCATGAATATAAGTTAATACTACTTTAACAGCAATTTTAACAGTGTACGTTGACTGTTTCCTGCTGTTAACAACTAGCTCCTCTGATACTGGCTTGGACTCAACCTCTCTGTGCTTCTGGCTCCCTCTACAAAATGAAGGCTTGAAGCTAAATTATCTTTTGAATAAAAATGTTATACTATAATTATCATATACTGTGAGACTATAATTATCACATATCATAAATCTACATACTTCTCTGTGCAGCTTTAATTAAATCCAAGTTGAAGTAACTCAAATTCAAGTTATTTTAAAAGATGACTAATCCCTAAAAAAAATTAGTTTCTCTAATAGAAAATCTTTTCTACCTGATGTCATTTCTTATGGCACTTTATGTTTACATTGTGTTTTGCGAGTCTCACAACCCAAGAATTGCTATCATTATCCTGGTTTTACCGATGAAGATAATGACGTTCAGAGAAATTTGGTTGCTTGTCAAAAGTGAAGGACTAACCGATGCAGAGCCAGGACAAAGACTGTGGCTCTTCTAATTTAAGACTTTCCCCCTCCATTGCCATTTGTCTGTAAGCAGCCTCTTGATGATGAGACCATTTTTCCAAGGTGTCATCGTTCGGAATTTACACTCTCTGAAAATGAGTCCTACCTTCAGAAGCCTTTGGCACCTTGGCAGCATGTCCACTTGCGTCACTACAGCTGTCTCTGCTTTTACAAACTAGTTGTTTTGTCAGCATGAGTGTGACAACAATTAGACGTCCCCTGTTTCTGCCCCATGCCTTTTCTCCTTCACAGTCATTCAATGACAAGCGTAAAAAGAGCTTCATCTTTTCACGAAAATTCCCATTCTACAAGAACAAGGAGCAGAGTGAGCAGGAAACCAGTGATCCTGAACGTAAGTAGATTCTTGGAGATAATGTCACATGCAACACATATGAAAAAAAATTCTTCACACATGATATAGGCTCTCCCACACCACACACCTAGGCAAAAAAAAACAAAAACAAAAAACACGGCAGGCAGGCAGGACAGGTCTTAACTACTGTGACCAGTGTTTGTCCGCAGTCTGGATCCTTCCCTTCATATGGCTCTTCTTTGCAGAATGCATCGGAGAGGGAGTTGCCCAAGCTGGGGCTTTACTGCCAGCCAGTACTGTTCTGCGACCAGGAATGGGTCTGGTCCACCTTTTCTCTCACGCATCTCTGTAGAGCTTGACACAAATTTCTGTTCTGGGCAGAAATACTGGATTCCATCGCCACATATATTTTTTGGAATGCTGCTGAACTGGAGCAATGAAATTACTTTGATTACTGGCACCTTTGCTCACACCTTCCCTGTCACCAAACACTGATTACTTGCTCAACAACGAGCTTGTATTGGTGGATACAAAATCTCAAAATTCGGAGGAGATCGTTCCCTTATTTTTGGTTTGGGTTTTTTTTGGCTTTTTTTTTTTTTTTTGGTTGTTGTTGTGACAGTCTTCGTTTTAAACCTTTCCAGTTACTTTGCATATCAGAAACTTCCTTACATCTCAGTCCAGGGAGTTGGGGTAAAAATTATTTCAAAAGAGACAGTGGGATCCAGACTGTGTAGGCAACGCGGTCTGTCATGGTAGTCTCCATTTCAGCTCCACTGACTTCTCCTTCCTCTTCCGCGGCTGTTCTTCCTCTCTCATGGCTTTCTCTGGGGACTTCCATGCAGGACACCCCCGGATTAGGGGACGACGGTTATGGGACAAAGACTCTGAGTAAGTTTCCAGGAATGGGCACTGTAACTTTTCTTTCCTTTTCCTTTTGAGTTTGGCTTTTGTTACTTTTCTCGAGGGCCTTTCACTCCTAGCATGCACAAGATACGAGTTTTATTTGTTACCTAGCTGTGAATGCTCCTACAAAATAATTTTCAATCGTTTTGTTCTGCATGTCAGCATTTAAGAGCAAAGTCTGCCAGGCACTCTAACTCCCCTGCAGCTAACACTTTCCCTTTCTGACCGTGTGACACAACCAGCATGGTCCCGATGCCTGCCACAGCATCACTTGCTCTGCTGCCTAATTCCTCCCAGTGAGCAAGAAACCATGTTGAAAGAAAGGGCAAGCTCAATGTTCTAGATTCGCAAAGTAGAAACATGTTTGATGTGCTTTCCTCTGCCTTGTCACATGAAAATTTTAATCATCTTGCCAAATTCTATAATTAAGTTGTATTTTGCTACTAGTAAAGGAGCTATTTTGTTATCAAAAGGAACATGCTTTCTCCAAAAGTAAATCATCTATTTGGTCTTCCATGAATAACTGTTATTAACTTTGGTTGACTTTTTCCTCTGCCTTGCAGTGATCCTGCTTGAAATGTCTATATAATAAAGTTTTAGATATTTATTAATATCATTTTTCTATCAGTGATTTATTAGCTGCATTATGTAATCAAGTCTTCATTTTGTAGTACAGAATGAAAAGTAAGATATATTAGAACTTTGTGTTTTCTAGTTATTCATGTCTTTGGTCTGTGTGTCTCATTGCACTGACTGAACAATTTAAATTAACTACCCTGTGATTGTTCTTTCTTTAATACTAACCCTATTGTATAGGTACCAGTGAAATAAGAACAGAATTTTGTGTCTTTTGCAATTGTATGACATTGCTCAATTTTGTTTTAACAGCTACGGATGATATTTTTAGAAGCTGTTCATTTCATTTTATAAAACAAAATAGCATTGAACTGGACTTTTCAAAGACTGTTTATATAACCTTGTATAATGACACCTTTCATAATTCAAGTTATTGATTTGGAGTGTTTAAAAAAACTATGTACATACAAAAAATTTGATGAAGAGTACTGATCTTAAAGATGAAAACTTTATCTCTGGGTCACTATATAAAAACCGTGAAATTTGTCTTGAATTAGCATCTGGATGTCAAATACTAATTTCAACATTATTGGCACAGCATGAAGCACCATCAGAGAGAATTTGTAAATTTTAAACTAGGAAAAGAATAGAGGCTTTTCAATATATTTTTAATAATGAACATCAGTATAAAGAATTTGCTATTACAAAGTCAAAAACAGGAACGATGCCCTTTTAAATTTAGGACATCTACATTTATTTACTCTTTATTTAGGACATCTACATTTATTTACTCTTTAAAAACTGAAGAGATTAATGAATAAAAGAAAAACAAAAGGTCCTGTCATCCCTAACTCCAAATACTTAAGACGATAATGTACATTTTGGTACGCTGTTGCTGGCTATATGCCTTGACTGTGTTTTCAGCGATAGAAAACAGCCTTGTACCGATTCATCTACATTCCTGTACTCTTTTTCCTAGTCTCCCTTTGCATTTGTGAAATGTGTGGCCAAATTTGCAGTGCAGCTCTATACACAGACCAACGCAAAAAGCAATGATTTGTTTGAATTTAATTCATGCTTTGGTTTTCATTAGTTTTATGCTGTAAAACTAATGCATTCAGCTGGCAAGAATGTAAGATAGCAAAGCATTTTAAAGCACTTTTTTATACTGTTAGAGAACATGCTGTATTCTTTAAAAAAAAAAAAAAGCAACAGATAGCAGTTTTAGAAACTGAAGTTGCTACCAGTAAGATTCAGAAATCAAATAGTCACACAATTCTTTTTGCTAAAGTGATATATGAACAAGCTGAGGGGTCGATAATGTATAAATTAACAAACAGAGATGAAAGAAAACGACTTGGGAAATTAAAGCTCCAATTGTAGCGTACAACAAATACATACATCCCTGTTATGTTAGGCTAAGGTGTGTTTATATGAAAAAAACTATTTGGAATGTTACCTAGAGGTAAGTCATTCAGAATGAATTAAAAACCTCCTTCATCCCAGAACCTGTGCTGGGTACCAAGCCATTGATCCTCTGCCTCTTCATCCCCCTAGGATCCAAATGCTCTCCAAGCGAGGGTCTTATAGAAAAACATGATTCGTGAAACATTTCCTCCTCCAAGATTTTCTGCTCATTCACTGAAGCAAGAAAGATCTTTAAGAATCCTTTTTCATCCTGAGAGTCTAGTATCTAAACAGAAATAAAATTAAAAGGATTCCAGGGTTCAACCAGTGATTTGACATTTGACAATGATTTACATGTTCCTGCACAATAATTCAGGGCAAAATTGGAGAAATAGAAAAGCCTGCAAGAATCAGCTCCTCACTTTACGGTGAAGAAATACTCAGTTATGACACGCTGGCCTTTGTAAGACGAAACTGAAAATCAGCTATAAGAACAGGTCATAGCAATTATAAGAAGAAAATTTCCTGCATTGGCTTTTTTAAATTAGATATACTACTTGCATTATTTGCTAAACAGAAGAAATAACAGTCAAGCAGCAGGTTCCTGCAAAATGGTGATAAAGTTTTCATCTTCTTTATCTTATCCGAATTTTCTTAATGCAATCTCTCCTGCTGCCTTTCACTTGCCTTCTGCTCACATTTCTGATAGCCTTGCATGAGTGTACTCCTTTCAGTTTGGGCTGCTTTCCAATGCTTGGTATCTCTTTAATTTGCTGTGCTGTTCTTGCAGAACATGTTTCTTCTAATGCCAGCGATAGCGAAAGTAGCTACCGTAAGTTATTGCTTTGGTTTGCGGTTCTTTTTTTCGCAATTGCCCCGTTGCCTGTGGTGGTCATTTCAGATTTTTGTTGTTGTTTTTCAATTGCTGCCTTTTATCATTCCCATCCAAAGCAAATGGCTTGAAATCGAATCAGCATTTGATGTGGAAAGATACAAAAGACACTAGGGCCCTCGATAGACTCTTCTGTGATTCATGCAAGCCGTGTGGCAGTCTTACTAACGTCAACTGTAGCCTCAGCTGTTTCTGACCCAATGATTCAATTCCATAAGAAAGGTGCAGGAGAAGTTCAACATGGTGGATGTTGACATTCTGTCTCCCCAAAACAATTTAAACTCCCTTCAGGAAGGCGGAAATTTCACAGTTTTATTTTTCTTTTCATGTTGCCTTTTCCTTTCTGTTTCTGGACTCCTTTTACAAGAAAAAGCTAGATAAACTACAATGTTCCTTTTAAATCAAGTATGAATGTTTTATATTACTTTGTCCTTCATTAATATTTTAAGGTAGATACAAATCTATATATCTAAGTTTATTTGGAGGATGGATGGGAAACTGGTATGAAAAAGTTTCGTCCTCTAATGTTGAAGGACCTCCCTCTACCCGCCCCCCACCCTTTTCTTTGAAAAGTGAACAAAACTTGTTGGGTCAGAAAACTTAACTGAAAAGGTAGGTAACGATTTAAAAATTCTTTCTGGTGTTTCTTTGGTTACCTCAAGCCATTTGCTTATTGTATGGAAATATTCACCAAACACCAAGCACATCCTTTTGATCAGTTCTTGTGGTTTCTTACCACCTACTTACTGGTTTTGGTGACTAATATAGGTACCTATTATGATTGGAATCCTTATGAATTCTATAATATTAATTTATACTAATAGTGAAATGTGTTACCCAAAAAGACATTGTCAAGTGTAGTAGAAAACTGTATGTCCAATAAGTGGCCAACAGCTACCAAGGCAGAAATTGGTATTGTCTTTTGCCTGAATATTGTTACTAACTGAAAAGTAAAAACAGGTCGGGTATTTTTTTCAGTTATTGCATACTACTTTACAAAGCTATGCTTTTTGAGGTGGAGTGCCAAATAGTGTTCTTGGAGTATGGTAAATGTAATTTGGATTTTGAGAAAAGTTTCAGGGAGTCAGATTGGTAGCAAGGAGAAAAAAATGAAAGCAAGAAGGAGGAAGAATGGCAGGTAAAGGTAAGGGCCAGAAGAGGAAGATGAGACATATCAAAGAATGAAATAACAAAAATTATGAGATACCCAATTTTCTGATCGATAGAAGTTTTATACTGAAAGAATTCCATCTCATCTTATTGATAATAGGATTAGAGAGTTCTCATTCTCAACATGGTTCCTTTTTTTTTATTTTGGTACTGGGGATGGAACTCAGGGCCTTGTGCTTGTGAGGCAAGCACTCTAACCACTGAGCTAAATCCCCAGCCCTCAACATGGTTTCTTAACATTATTACATTCTTCTTGCTCTTAAAATTTTATGATTAACCCAACTTCAAGGGGAAAAAATTTCCCTCTCCCACTCTTCATATGATTTCCACTCTTCATATGATTTTAAACCATGAAGAAACCAGCCAAGAATAAGTGACCAAAGCTTATCTTTCCAACTCCTGAGCTATTCTCTACTTAGTGTGAGGAAAAATAGAAACCAATGACACTAATTTCTACTAGAGTTCAGACCCTAAGTTCTCATGCCATATAGAATTGTTTTTCCAAGTCCAGCTATATTGAGCAGCAACTAAAGTGCAATTAAATTACAGTGCATATTGTCTAATTATGCAAAATAGTACCCCAAAACTATTTTAGTGATTGGCCAGTACCAGATTTTATCTGTCAATGAGATAGTAAAGTGTGCTTCTGTATTTAGCTATTCTGTGTCACATCTCTCAACCACCCTTGGATCAGGGGATGATGATCACTAAGTAGGTATAAAATGGGAAGGAACCAGGGAAAGCTCAACAGCTAAAGATCTGCCTTCTTGAATCTCAGTAAATCTCTTTACACAACACTGTTTAGTAGAATTTTCAAAATAAGGATCTTGAGGAAATGACCTGAATGAGAACCAAGAGCCCCCCCGTATTCTTCTCCTTAACACTCTTGTCAAGTGTCACCTTTCGGTATCTCTAGTTCTTTATAAACCAGTTTTTCATTACACCTACTATTTCATTTGACTTCTATGCTAAATCTATTAGACATATTTCTCGTTAATAGTTTATTTTGCACAGGAGGAAGTTGAAGCTCCAAGGGGCTGTCTATCTCACCAGTTAGTGGTAGCACCGCAAAGCCAAGCAGAACCTTTTAAGTCTGAATCGCATATAATTTTCACTCTTTCCCATCATTTGTAATCCAAACCTCTTGATGTTTCATCTACTATATTTTAACCATTCGATACTACCCACCAAATTAATACAATCAAGTTTTTATAGTATTAACTATATACTACACCCGAGTATAAGGGCTTTATTGAGTCATTTAATCTTCTAGACATCTTATGGAAACCATCTGTGACCCTCAAAAAAAATGACCCAAAGTCTCATTTCTCCCTTATGTAAGCCAAGTAGGGTGCATTAGAACTGAGACAGAAAATAGATTTTAACTCCGATCCATCAGTCATTGCTGCCTGAAGACCTGCGCTGAGCAGTGTTCCTAGGCCACGCTGAGCCTCAGCAGTAATGGGGGCAACGGTCCGTTTGTGATGCCTGTCAAAGGCGCAGAGCTGGGGCGGAACATGCTACTATGACTCATCATCTATGAAGCGCGGGAACTCCGAACTCTCTTTTGGTACTAACGCTGCATGGATCTAAGAACCTACTTATTCCTAATAACCATTATGTGTAGACAGGCAGCAGAAACTAAATTCAAAACATTAAATGCACCACCACTGGTCTTCACTTCCCTCCTCTGTCTTTGTTTCCAAGAATTCCTTAGAGACAACGACTCGCTTTTCCCAATCCTGAAGGCCTGTTAGGGCCTTATTCCGGATGTGTCTCATTGTGCCTCTGCTTCTAGTTTGCACACAAAATGTTTCGTGGAGATTGTAACAGAGTCCTCTGCCAAGTCTTTGGCAGCTGCAGACAGCCACACACAGCTCTGCCACTCGCCCACTTCCAGCCATGTGGTTGCCAAAACAAGACCAAGAAATAGTTTGTACCTTTTTGCCAGCTGTTAGTTCTAAGGGCCAACCTCTCCTGAGGAAAAAATAGAAAAACTACGAAGGATGACTATTTTAAGGAGATGACAGAGAACCATTAAAAAAATTGTAAAAGAGCTAGTATTTAGAGGCAGGACCATATGGTCTCTCAGGGACTCTCACGTGGTTTCTGCTCCCACCCTTTGTTCTTCCTAAGCCCTACTACCCCTCACACAATTTCCCATCTGTCCCCGTTTTGAGATAAACTCAACAAAATTAAAAAAAAAAAAGTAATTTTGAATGTTGTCTCCACTACAGACTAAGACTAGCTGAAGAAACGTGGCTCATGAACATTTCTGAACCTCAGTTTCTTCGTCTGTAAAATGAGGTCATCGGCATCCCTACTATCTAGAAACATCAGAAAAATAGCAGCCAATGAATGGGAAAAGTCCCTGGGCACCTGTAAAGGCCTATAGTGACACGAATTTTCTTTCCTTTATTATAGTAAAGTTTTTGCCCTCCCCCCTTGATTTCCTTTCAGATACTCAGAGGGATTTTCAGATCCTCAGAGCCCAAAAGTGAAAATCAGTTTAAGGTGCCGAATTCAGAGCTAGTGTGTGATGCCAACCTCCCCAGCTTCCTGCACTTTCCTTGGTGTCGCACAATACTCAGTTTCCACAGTGCCGTGAGGATTGGATGTGCCCTGACATAACAGATGTGACCCTTACTTCCGGCCAGGGCTGATACTCTGAACAAAACACAAGGCCTTTTACAGATACAGCAACATGCCAGAAAGCAATGGAGAAGCAAAGAACTGTAGAAGTCTCTAATGAAATTAACCAAACTCTGTTTTACACCGGTTTTCAGAATTGCAAGTTAAACCTGCTGACATCAAGCAGAACCCATCTTTGACCTCATGTTTCTCATCCCGTTTTTACAGCTGAACTCAGAATGCGATTTTATTGAACTCTTTGTATTAAGCACTCATTGCGGCACTGGGGATGCAGTGATGAATGAAACTCAGTCTCCACCTTTATAGATCTCCCAAAAAACTGGGCAGACTAAGATATCTCCTAATATTTGAATCTTTTATTATCCCATCATCGGGATTTTCCTTTCATATATTAACTATTTCTCAGATTTCCCAGTAAAGTTGCAGTCTAACACTGCAATACTAGTCTACTATGCTTCGGTCCCTAAAACTGTATTTTTCCCCTTATCTTCTGAATGCTTAAGACCTCTATCTTAGTTATGAGCAATCAATTGCTTTCTTTGGCCTACACTGTGAATGTTAATTAGTTTATTCAAATGGAAACATTCTTTTCCTAAATTAAGGGAAAATACGCAAATCTGACTCTTCTGGAGCAACCATGGATAGAGGGCAGTTAGGAGGAGCATCACGTCTTTAGGATGTAGTGTGGCCCAGCAGTGTGGTTCTGAAAGCCAGCCTTCCTTGAAATAGATGTAAGGTGTGACTTAGCCTGCAGCCACTTCTCACACTTAAAGAAAAGCCCACCTACTCTCTGCCAGCTGTCAGCACTCCAAGAAAGACATCTGTACTGAACAATTTTACCCATATATGGTTTAACTTCCTCAAATGAGTTGCTTTACCAAAACTGTACATGATGTTGCCGCCTCCTGTGAAATTAACTCACTTTTCCCTGGTGCTGGGCTACAAAGGGGAACCTGGCACTGGAGTATGAATGAACCTGTCTTAGGGGTAGTGAGCATTTAACCACGTAACAGTTTACCCAAGCGCCACTCAGGCAGCACATTTGTTTACATACTGACTCTCCTGAGAGCTGTCCAGGCAGATGTCATTCCAACTAGTCAATTTTTGTAGTGAATAAATTGGATAAAATTGTCATTTTTATATTTCCTGTCATCTTATAAAAATTAACAAAAAATAAGCCATTTTTGGTCATCCCATATTTAAATAATTGGACTGGTAAGTGGTTAAAGCAATGAGATTAATGGCCCTTTGACTTCAGAAAAGACTGTACACTTTGTGTTCTATCTCTCTTCCACTATCTCGTGTGGTAGGCTGAAGTGTCATGTTTTCAACATTCCTAACCTGTTTCCCACCAAAGGTTAGGACTAGGTCTTCCACAAATAGAGGAACTTAGCTTTCAGGGTCTGCAGTTCAACTGGGCTGATCCCATGACCAATTAGCTAATCAACTGCATAAAACAGACAAGTAAAAAAATAACTACCAAAGGCCAATTTACTTTCCACAGTTACTTGGTGACTTGAGGTCCATAGTGAGCCAGAAGGTTTATAGCAAAAAATACTGGAGAGGCTGACACTTTCCTACATTTTCTTCCTTGATTCCCTTTCTGAAGTTTCAAGGCCTGACTTAGCAGCAATTATAATCAATGAGGCAGGGCACTCCTTTTTTTTTTTTAATGCAGGGAATTGAACTTAGGTTTTGCACGTGCTAAGCACACATTCTACCACTGAGCTACACCCCTACCTGCTCTCGATTTTTAATCTTCTGTAATTGACCCACAGCAGTTTCCTGATTGACTTAATGGTACTAGAGTAAAACCCTTACTATCGCTTGCTAAAATCCTGTAATATCCAGACACCTGTTTTTGAGCAATGTGCTTTGTAGGGAAATAAAATAGACAGAATAAAAGGAACAGAAATTCTGATTAGGTAGCAACAAACTATCGGATGGACCCTTTCCTTGCACTAAAAGGCTGTACTTGAGGGGGCACCACTTGGCGTAGATGCTTGGCACTCCACTTCCAGTGTCAGGTGGAAAGCAGTCTCACAGGCCTCTGCTCTGTGGCAGACAGCTAGCAGCCAGTTATTACTTAGGGTTTTGACTACTGGTATGTGACAACCTGACACTAACATAGCTATGAGGATGAAGGAATTTTTGAAGGATTCAGGAGAGAGAGAGAGAAAAAGAATTTAACACTGAACTGTCTATTTCCTGTGTTTCAGAACAGGGATAATAGCTTTAGGGTAGCACTGATTGTGAGTTGACTATAATTTTCCTTCTTCTCTTCTCAGGAGGGCAAGAGGACCTCATTCTTTCCTACGAGCCTGTCACAAGGCAGGAAAGTAAGTTTCTCAGCATGTCCAGCCTCCTGATTTGCAGGCCATGGCAGGTGACATTGTTGAAGAAGGGAAAGAGTGAAGAATTAAACAAAATAAAGTCAGCTCAGTACTCAGTTGTTCCCAGACTGTACTCTGCTAGCTCTCTCTTTGGCCCTGTCACCGTGCACACAGCTTCCCTGCGGAGCACAGTCAACAGCAGCTCTTTAGAGCATGGAGGAGCCTTTGGGATGGGCTGCCTCAGTGGGAAGAGCATATCCGAATCACCGGAGACCAGTGAGGGGACTGATGGGTAAATCCTGTGACGCTGACATCAGCCCAATACTGAGCAAGACTTTCTAGCAGACCCAAGATACAGGCCAGCTGTGGCCTGCTCCAGGAGCCTGGCTTCCTTTTTCTGGAGGTTATATATAGGCTGGTGACTGTTGACAAGGATGTTTCAAAGAAAATTCAAGCATCAGATGGGGGTTTGTACCAAGTGGACTTTAAAGTTCTTTCTACTATCAGACACAAAGGAATTGAGGAAACCCCAGCAGAGTACAGAGAGTATATCGAGCTGAGGAAAAGAAATTATAAAAACACAAGGTGTTGTTACTACTAACAATTACTTTTAAATGATGGCCAAACAGCTGGTTGGTTTTTTTTTCTCCCCCTCCCACTGGATTGACTCAATTCAGTTCTTTTGACATTGTATAGGCATAACCCAAGAATAAACAAAACTCCTCCAAAGAGTTCTTTGACACATGCTGCAACTGCTTTTTCTTATTAGTAAATTCCACAAAGCAGGCACAGCCAGGATCTCGGGGTTAAACATGCAGTTCCCTACACAAGGCGATATGGGTAATTTAGCCAGAGTTGGAACTTTAGCAGTTCTGGTTGGCAGTTTGCACTTAAGAACCACCCTTGCAGGACAGTTTTGCTGTTGTTTCCAAGTCCTTCTCCTCACCTGCATTTTCCTTTCTCTATGCAGTAAACTACACCCGGCCAGTGATTATCCTGGGCCCCATGAAGGATCGAATCAATGACGATTTGATATCTGAATTTCCTGATAAATTTGGCTCATGTGTGCCTCGTAAGTATCATTTTTCTGTTCTCTAGGGAAAAAGTTTGTATCCTTTAGGAGTTGATGATGTACTTTTTTCTCTCCAGTAGTCTCGCTGGTGGTGCAAATAGAATCAATTACTATCCGAGCACCTTACTTAATTTCTCTGCCTAACACTTTTCATCGATGCTGCCATGTATTGTTTTCTATGGTGCAAGTGTAAGAATGTTTTCTCTAAACTGACTACTGTCCACTAGGAGGCAGGAAGAATCATTGTAAACCCCTTATTCTTCAAAACAGCATGGGTTTATGATAGGCATCATATGCTGTTGTGGGTAGGTTGAAACACCATTTGCAGCACTTTTTTTTCCCATAGAATCAGGGAAGTCAAAAAGAAAACCACATATTAAAATCTTCTCAGCTTGACTTAGGACAGTCTATCAATCCCAAAACAAAATAGCCTTTCCCATGTGTTTTCATAGTCCTGGATCTCAGGCAGATAAGAACAAGAAGGTATAAAGTCTGTATTCTAACCCTCCAGGCCACAGTAGACTTTAGTCTGCTTTATTAGACAATCATCAGCTCTCCTGGGGCCACTGGGTGTCATCCTGTAAGATGCTGTATGCTGTACCTCACTCACCCGCCTACCACCACTACCACACGACTCTGCTCACCCCCATCCAGAGAGGCCTCCCATGCAGGTGGACAAACTCACAAGGAAATTTTAAGTTATTAAATAACGAATCTCTCAAATTTGATCCTAACGAGTATTTCTCTCACTCTACATTTTTTTAAGCTTTAGGCTTTCAAATGCCTCTATGCACATTTCACCTAGAATACTAAAGAATATCAGGATTTACGTGTGTGTATAATACATGGATAAAAGAGGACTAAGATAAGTGCTACACAGTGTCTCATGAAACGGTTCCAAGTGAATATCCTGGGAGAAAGTGCTGCCATACCTCATACCCTGAACATGACTTCAGATAGTAAGACGCAAATGAAAGCCAAGGTTGTTTACACCAGCTTCCAGTTTCGTCTTCTAATTTTGAGAGGGAGAAAACAGGTCTTCAGAATTATCTTCACTTCTTTTTACCTTGTACACGCTTACCTTTCTCTCATTTCATTATTTCTCTTATTTCACTATTTTATGATCTATGATTTCATGTTCATTGTACAGTACATGAAAAATACTAGAAAGTTAAAGGAGAAAATAAAAAAGACTCAGAATCCCACACAGTATCTGGAAATAATGTCACAGTTATAATGTTTTGGTAAATTTCATCTATTCTTTTTTCCAACGCATGCATTTTTCCATAATCAATTTTTTTTTTGGCATAACACTATTTAGAATTGTTTTGAGACCAGGTCTCACCTCATAGTTCTGGCTAGACTTGAACTCACTGTGTGTAGCCCAGGCTGGCCTGGAAATCCTAGTGATCCTCCTGCCTCAGCTTCCCAAGTGCTGGGATTACAGGTATATGCTTACAAAAATGCAGAGTTTCTGGGGTCTTAATCAAACGCCCAGTTCTGGCTGAACTTCAGTGTCTCCTAACACTGTATGACCTCCAGACTCACCACTTGGAAACTGCTCCCAGGCAGAGAGGTAGGGTGAATATAGCGTTTCCCTCATGTGTTTCTCGCCTCTCAAAATTGTAGTTCTGCCAGTCTCTGCTGTCTGAAAACAGTTGTTCCAAATATTTTGTCCAGTTTTACAGTTGCTTATGGTGGGAAGACTGATACCTGTTACTATGTTATAGCCTTCATACCACATATATCTATGTATGTGTTGAGGGTGTGGTAGAAGATAGGTGAGAAGGAAGTTTATGAATATACATGCATCTTAACTTTATCATTTCTTGTTTTACGAAGATACTACAAGGCCAAAGCGTGACTATGAGGTGGACGGCAGAGACTATCACTTTGTCATTTCCAGAGAACAAATGGAGAAAGACATCCAAGAGCACAAATTTATAGAAGCCGGCCAGTACAATGACAATTTATATGGAACCAGCGTGCAGTCTGTGAGATTCGTGGCAGAAAGGGTATGTTTGCCAACGTTCTTACAACTCCGCTGAAGCAGCTTTCTGGATGGCGAACTATGTTTTTCTGCTCATTACTCTTTCCTGATTACAGTTACAAATTATGATTAAGTATTTCATTTAAGATATCCAAGCAGAGAATCATCTTAAAGTGGTGTCATTAATCTTTATTCTAATCTCACTAAAGTACTCTGACTTTGAGAAAGGAAAAGGGGACCTTATAAACCTAAAGACAGTTAACAACCTGAAGTTTGTGGGGATTCACTTTGTCCTTGACTCACTATCTGAGACCACAGTACGTAAAACTGAATTTATTAAGGATGCTTTGTTACTCTGGGATGTCTAGACAGGTTGTGTTAGAAGGAGTTACTCTCTGAAAACATAACACCTGTGTGATGGAAGGAGGGGACAGATGACTGTAGCTGGCAGAAGTTCCAACTTAGAAGAGCTGTTGACACTGCAGTTCCCATCCTCCTGACAGTTTCAGAGGAATGGGAAAGTGGAGAATAACACAGGAAGGTACATGACTGTGGTTTTCAAACTTGCCTACAGAGAGAACTTATCTCCAGTAAACACACCGGGCCAATTTCACAGGAGAAGCTGTTTGTTGGGTTTATTTGATTTGATACCACCCTTTTCTCCCATATGATATACTGATAAAGATTTTTTTTTTTTTATTTTATTAGAGAGGTGCTGGAGATTTAGCTCTGTGTTTAGAGTGCTTGCCTTGCAAGCACAAGGTCCTGAGTACAATTCTCAGCGCAAAAAAAAAAAAAAAAAAAAAAATTGCTGGGAGGAAGAGATGGCTGAATAGAAAGGCCCAGGACTCACCTCTTCCTCCAAAAATAAGAACCAAAGTAATAGTTATAAAGCTACATAATGAGGTGAATGATGGTAGGAGATTATTGGAAATCAGCCAGAGAGAAACTGAACTCTGTAAGATTCAGAGACCTGAGACAACCTAGAAAGAAAAAACACTCTAGAAACCACAACTCGAGCTCTTCTGCTGGGGCAGGAGAGTTTTGCCTTTGAAAGGGTAAGAGTGAAAAAGAGAGTTACACCAAACTATCAGGGAAGATGTTTGCAATCCCAGCTACTGGAAAATTTCACAATGCTCATGGGATTCCAGCCCAATTAGATAAATACCCTACACAGTAACCTTCCTTTGGAAGAGGATTTCACATAACCTCCCAGTGAACAGCCACAATGCTATAGCCAGGAACCATCTCGAAAAATGAACTCTCATCTGAAATCACACCGGTCTAGGTCAGAAACGCTTGCATTCACATCTCTGGGATCTCACAGACATCCTACTGCATTGAGTCGGGGGTAGCTGCCCTGTGAACCCAGGAGCCCTCTGACCCAAGTCCAGTGGGTATCCCAAGTGCAGGGGACAGGTGATGAGACATGGAAGGGACCCAAGGTGTTGCCCTCATGAAACCAAGAGATGAGGAGTCTGCCCTCTGCCACCAGAGGTATGGGCAGTTTTAGGACTGATAGCAGTCACCAAAGTTGTCCCAGCTACCCTTCAACCCTGTCACAGGCTCAGAAACCTATTACTAACAGAGCAGGAAGAGAGCACCATGGTTCTTGCAGCTGTCCTTGCCACAGGGATGTGCTGAGGCCATAAGCAATGCCACTGCACCAACTGACACATCTGCCTGTACTGTGGCACACGCTGTGCCCAAAGTCAGTAACCACAGCCAGAGAGGCTAAAGGAGACTACATTATGGTACCCAACTAGAAGTAAAGCCAACATGTGCAATAAACCAGTACTGTAAGACACGCTACATGAGAGAGCAGCTTACTACAAATAAGCTGCTCATAAAAGTGCTCATAAAACTAGCACAGATACCTGGTCCACCAGATAAACAAATCTCAACACAGGAGAACAAGAAATATGAAAGAGCAAGGTAATATGATGTCTCCCAAAGAACACAGTAACTCTTTAGCAACAACTGCAAAGAAAGTGAAGTGGATATAATACATAATAGTTTAAAAAAATTCAATGAGACCTGAGAGAATACAAACAGTTAAATGAAACAAAGAAAATGATAGTATATAAATGAGGAATTCAAAAAGAAAGAGATTTTGAAAAAGAACCAAGCAAAAATCTTGGAAATGAAAAGCTCAAAAAGTCAAATAAAAATAAGATTGAAAGCCTCAACAACAAGATAGATCAAATGGAAGAAAGAATGTCTGAATTTGAGGACAAGTCTTTTGAAATATCCCAGGCAAAAGAATGAAGAGACTATTCAAGCCCTGTGGGACTTACATAAATGAACTAATATCTGCATTTTTACAGTAACTAAAGTGAGGAGGGGGAAAGAGTTAAGTGCATAGAAAACCTATTCAATTGAATTATAGTAACAATTTCTCCAATTTTGGAAAAGATGGGGGAACCCATTCTTTAAGAAGCTTATAGAACTCAAAACAGACATGACCAGAAAAATCTTCACCACAGTATATTTACAGTACAGTGAAACAATTGAAAAGACAAGATAGAGAAAAATTCTAAAATCCACAAGACTAAAATGCCAAGTCATATTTAAGGACAACTCCATTAGCTTAAAAGCACATTTCTCAGCAGAAACCTGACAGTCCTGGAGGAAGGAGAATGACATATTCCAAGTTTTGAAAGGAAATGACTGCCAACTAAGACTGCTATACCCAGCAAGGCTATCCCTCAGAAATGAAGGAGAAATGAAGTCCTTCCAAGATAAGCAAGAACTGAGGGAATTAATGACCACCAGACCAACCTAAAAAAACTTGACTGAAGGACTCTTACATCTAAAAGTTAAAGATTACCAGCATTATGACAGTGTAACTCACACCAGAAGAGTAGACACATAAAAGAATCAAACCATCAAAGCACAAAGATGAACAAAAGAGGAAGAGAGCAAAGATTATTCAAACCTAGGATAAAATGAACAAAACAGCAGGTCCTTACATATCAAAAATAACATTGAACTGAAGTACAATAAATTCTCCAATTTTAAAACATGTAGCGTGGCTGAAAGGATTTTTTTTAAGAAAGAGGAAAACCCTATCAATATGCTGCTTAGAAGAAACTCACTTCACCAGTCAATACACACATAGACTGAAAGGGAACAAACAGAAAATGATATCCCAAATATATGGAAATGTAAAACAAAGAAGAATAGCTATACTTACTCCTGACAAAACAGACATGAAGACAAAACTGAGGAGACAAAGTTACTATAATGATGACCAAAGGATCAATTCAACAAGAAGATATGATTGTAAATATTGTAAATATATATGCACCTAATGTTGGAGAACCTAATTTTGTGAAATAAACAGTATTAGACCTAAAGGGAGAATTAGACTTCAGTATGGTAATAGGGATTTCAGCACTCCACTTTCATCAATGGACAGATCATCCAGGCCAAAAAACAAAAAAGAAACATCATAGTTAAACTATTCTACAAATCAAAGGGACTTCATATTCACAAAACATTCCATCCAGTAGCCGCAGTATGCCCATTCTTTTTATCAGCACATGGAACTTTCTCTTAAAATAGGCCATATACAAGTCTTGATAAATTCAAAACAAGTGAAATCATATCCTATGTCTGTTATGATTACAGTGAAACAAAACTAAGTCAACAACAAAAATAAATTATAAAAACTACACAAATACATGGAGACAAAACAACAGACTTCCGAATGGGCAAAGTCAGAAGAGAAATTTAAAATATTCTCAAACAAATGAAAATGAAAACAGCATACCCAAATTTATGAGATTCAGCAAAAGAAGTACTGTGTGAAGTTTACATCAATAAGTGCCTACATCAAAAATGTAGAAAGATTTCAAATAACCTAACTGTGCATCTCAGGGATTTAGAAAAGCAAGAGTAAACCAACCCTGATTACTAGATGGAAAGAGAGAAAGATTAGAGGAGAAATAAAGAGTCTCAAGAAACAGACTAAAACACACACACAAAAGATCATACATAGGCTTAGTTTTTTGAAAAGATAAAAGGACACACCTTTAGTTAAACTCTCAAGGAACAAAAGAGAGAACCCAAATACATAAAATCAGAGACGAGAGGGGACATTACAACTGATGCTGTGGAAATACAAAGGATCATTAGGGAGTATTATGAAAACTATATACTAACAAACAGGAACATTCAGAAGATACAGACAAGGATCAGAATCATGGCCAATCACAGTTGAACCATGAACACATAAAAATCCTGAATCAATAACAAGTAATGATACTGAATCAGTAATTTAAAAGCTCCTAACAAAGTAAAGCTCAGGCCCATTTGATTTCAGTGCTAAATTTATCAACCTTTTAAACAACTAATGTCAATCCTTGTCAAACTATTCCATAGACTTAAAAGGGAGGGAATCATTCCAAATTTACTCTATGTGGCCAACATTTGTTACCATTACCAAACCAGAGCAAAAGAAAATGATGGAATATCCCTGACAAACATAGATGCAAAAATTCTCCACATTTGCTAAAAAAAAATTAGCAAATGTGCTAAATGTAACATGTACCCCTGTAGCTACTTGAAAGGCTGATGCAGGATGATCACTTGAGCCTACAGGTTAAAGATCAACCAAGGCATCAAAAATCTAAACATCAAGACAGAAACATTAAACCTTCTGGAAAACAGAATAGGTAAGTAGGAAAGGACTTCCTAAACAGAGCCTCAATCGCATAGGAAATAACACCAAGTATCAACAAATGGGACTAAATTAGACTAAAGAGTTTCTGTACAGCAAAAGAGTCAATTAGGAGGGTGAAGAGAAAACCCAGAGAATGAGAGAAAATCTTTGCTAGCTACTCCTCAGACAGAAGACTAATATCTAGAATATACAAAGAACTCAAAACAATTAAACTACCTAAAATCAATGACCCACTCAAGAAATGGGCCAGAGAAATGAATAGATACTTCACAGTGGAAGAAATACAAATGGCCAACAAATATATGAAAAAATGTTCAACATCTATGGCTATTAGAGAAATGCAAATTAAAACAACTCTAAGCTTCCACCTTAACCTAGAAAGAATGGCAATCATTAGGAAGTGAAACAATAACAAATGCTGACGGGGCTGTGGGGAGAAGGGAACCCTCCCATACCGTTGGTGGGAATGCAAACTAGTACAACCATTATGGGAAGCAGTATGGAGATTTCTCAAAAGCCTGAAAGAAGAAATTCCATGCAACCCAGCCGTTCCCCTACTAGATAGCTTCCCCAGAGAACTAAAGACATCATACTACAGAGATACTTGCACAACAATGTTTATAGCAGCACAATTTGTAATAGCTAAATTCTGGAAGCAACCTATATACCCATCAATGAATAGCTGAATAAACAAAATATGGTATCTATACATAATAGAATACTATTCAGCTATAAAGAATGACAAACTAGTGTCATTTACAGGAAAATGGACGGACCTAGAAATTATAATGTTGAGTGAAATAAACCAAACTCACAGGCCGGAATACAGTATTAGTGAGGTAAAATATAAACAAAAGAAAAGGGTAAACGATGGCTACAAAAAGGCAAAGGGTTAGATATAAGCTAATAGACAAAGGGTTCAAGGGAATAAGAAGAGAGGGCAAAGGGGAAGGGGAATGGGAATCCAGAGGATTATATATTAAATATTAAATATAATAGGTGTATTAAATATATATTAAAAATAAGAATCTAATAACCCAAACTTAAAACAGTGACACGTACACAAGGTACTACAGTAACTTTATGTAGTTGTAACTCAATGCTGCATTTATGTTGTTGTTTACATTGCTCACTGTCACAAGCAAAAGGCACAATATCGGTAAGCTTGTGTAATAGCCTGTAAGTTTGTGTAATTTTGGATAAATTTTAATAAAAATCCATACAAAAATAAAGATCAACTAAGGCAGTATAGTGAGGCCCCTGTCTCCAAAACAAAGAAATAAAAACTAGTAAACTGAATTCAATACACATCAAAAAAGTCATTCACCATTCATTCCAAGCTGGTTTCATAGAAGGATCACACCTCAAAATTAAGGATATATATGACAAACCCATAGCCAATATCATACTGAATGGGGGAAACCTGATAGCAGTTCCTCTAAGACAGGAATAAGACAAGAGTGTCTACTCTCGGTGCTTTTATTCAATGTAATACTTGAAGTTTACACCAAGGAATTAGGCAAGAAAAAGAAATAAAAGCAGAAAAATAGGAAGAGAAGAAGTCAAACTATTTCTGTTGCAGATGAAATAGTTTTATATATAGAAAAACAAAGACTCCACCAAAAGACTACTAAAACCGTAAAACAAATTTAGTAAAGTAGCAGGATATGAAATCATGAAAGCAATCTCGTTTACAATAGCTACATAAAAAGTAAAATACATAGGTACAAATTTAACTGAGTCAGTAAAAGATCTCTCTAATTATAAATCACTGATGAAAGTGAAGGACTGATAAAATTAATCTTATCCAAAAGCATACTACCCGAAGCAATACTACCCAAAGCAATCTACAGATTCAATACAATCCCCCTCATAACACCAATAACTTTCTTCAAAGAACTAGAAAAGAATACTTAAATTCGTAAGGAAACAGACTCCAGATAACCAAACTAATCTTGAGCAAAAAGAACAAAGCTGGAGGCATCACAGTACTTAATGTCAAGACACAGCAGAGCCACAGTAACTAACACAGCGTGGCATTTGACTTAACACAGACACATGGACCAGTGGAACAGAATAGACATCCCAGAAATAAATTCACACATTTACAGTCAACTGATTCTCAACAAAGGCACCAAAAATATAAATCAGAAAGGACAGTCTCTTCAATAAATGGTGCTGGGAAAACTAGATATCTACCTGCACATGTCTGAAACTTGGCCACTGTCTCCCTGTACAAAAACCAACTCAAGGTAGATCGAAGAGCTACATGTGAGACCTGAAATTCTGAAACTATAGGAGAAAAAACAAAAGAAATATTTCAAGACATTAGAAAAAAATCAATGATTTCCTGAATAGGATCCCAAAAGTATAGGCGGCAAAAGTGAAAACGTCTGACAAGTGGCATTACAACGAACTAAACAGCATCAGCACTACAATCAATGCCATGAAGAGACAACCTACCAAATGTGAGAAAAATCTAACCAACTAATCATCTAATAGAGGGTTAATATCCAAAATATGTAAGGTACTCAGAAAAATCTAACAGCAAATACATAAGTAATCCTATTTAAAATAGACAAATGATCTAAATAGACACTTCCCAAAAGAAAAAATACGAATTGCCAACAAAAAAATGTTTCATATCATTAGTCATCAGGGATACACAAATCAAAACTACAATGAGACATCATCGTATCACATTTAGAACGGCTATTACTAAAAAATAACAACATCCTGACAAGGAGGTGGAGAAAAAGAATTCCAAGGTGTCCTTGGTAGGAATGTAAATAAGTACAACCTTATGGAGAACAGTATGGAGTTACTTCACAAAACTAAAACTAGATCTCCTATGTGATCCAGCTATCCCATTTCTGGGTATATATTGAAAGGAATTAAGTCAGCCTACCAAAGAGACACTCGCGTGCCTGTGTTTCTTTTGGCAGTATTCATCACAGCTAAGATGCAGTATCAGCCGAAGCACCCAAAAACAAATGAGAGTGACAACATGGTATATGCACACAGTGTTATTCGGCAGTCCTGTCATTTGCAGCAAAATAGTTGGAAGTAGTCTATATAATGTTACGTGGAATAAGCCAGATACACAGAGACAAGTGCTGCATGTTCTATGTAAAAGCTAAAAACAGTCAACCTGAAAGCAGAATAATGCTCAGGAAAAGTGCATTATGTGGGAAGTGTGGGAAAAGTGAGGGTCGGTTTGATTAATGCACCCTGTGTATGTGTATAGAAATATCACACTGAACCCCATTAATATATTATTGATTTAGGGCTAGTCCTATCTGCATAAATTGCTTCTTTTCTTGTGTAAAGTTTGTCTAGCCTTGTGGTTGTACAGCAATTTCTTTCCAGGAGGTAGAATATGATATGGCAACTATATCCATTTTTCCAGAAATATTTTCTAAAGCAGCTCCTTGTTCTGAGCACTTATTGCAGTGGAAGCCAAGTTAAATGGTGTGCACTATAATGTAGGGTTTTTATTTGTTAAACAAGAAATTTATATTTCTTCAACAAAGGCATCAAAAATATAAATCAGAAAGGACAGTCTCTCAGCAAGATTCTCTCTCAGTATTTAATCATAGAATAATTAGTGGAACACACTTGTAAGGGGCTGAGAAATACTAGTTATTGCAAGTATTCAGTGATGACCCTCCATGTATCTATAAATATACATATAAACTATTACTTACTCTTTACAGGGATCTTCTTTTAACTTTTAGAAATCTAGCATCCCACATCTTCCCCAAAAGCAAAAGTTGTTTGTTTTTATTGGGCTTTGATCACTCTTTCAGAATTAATCCCTTATATTTCTTCTCTTTCTACCAGGGCAAGCACTGTATACTCGATGTGTCAGGAAATGCTATCAAGCGGTTACAAGTTGCCCAGCTCTATCCCATTGCCATCTTCATAAAGCCCAAGTCTCTGGAACCGCTGATGTAAGTAGAGGAGACTCGAGTGCCTCGTCCAACTCGCTCCCTTTTCCATATTGCACAGCAAACTCTCAATAGCTCTCTGTCACAAAGGCTTACAAATAGGAAATGCCATTGCTAACTTTTAAACATTCCTTTTTTTTAAATATATTACAAATTTTTGAGCTGCTAGGGATATAAGTAATTCATTAAAATATCTCCACTGATGTTTGATTCTTATTTCACAGGTTGTTTTTACTTTTGACTCTCTGTTCTGTGGGCACTTTGGCTGAGGTTTTTGTTTTGTTGTGTGGTTTGGCTTTTGGGGGGTTGGTTTTCTAAATGATAAGAGACGATTTTCTTTAAATTCTCTCTTACTTCTGAGAACCACTTCATAGGTAAATCTCTTTTTAAACAGGTGGATTTTTTGTACAGGGAGTAGACAATATTTTAGTCTTTTTCCATTGGCATTTTACTTTGCCCCATAATAGAATTCTGATAATTTTTAATGAAAACTTCATACAGAGAGACGCTATTCTTACAGAGATCTTTCTTAGTGGTGACGGTAAAACATCTGTAACTGAGCTTTCAGTGGTAGCACACAGCCCTCTGTGGCATGCAGGCCGTAGGTTTGCCACCACTGACTTAGACCTGTAGCTGTGTATCTGTGCACATTTATGAACAAGAGGAAAATTCATGACTCAAATTTTTCTTTTTTCTTTTTCCAAAGAACTTCTAAAATATCTTCCTTCAAAAGTCAGTAAACAAATTGAGCACATCTCCATGATCTGACTGTCATGTCATAAAGGCAACACCCACGAAAAAGGGAAACTGTAGTATGTAATGGTAGCAAAACAAAGAGGGCACCACCAGAGATTTGAAAATTGGCTGAGCTAGGTTTGGTTCTTTGCTTTACGCGTGATCAGTGAACACAACTTTGGGGAAATCGCTTGACCTCCCTAACATTTAGTTCCTCACCCCCACACAAGACGTAAACGAGGGCTGGGGATTTAGCTCTGTGATTATAGTGCTTGCCTCACAAGCACGAGGTCCTGAGTTCGATCCCAGCAGCAAAAAAAAAGACATGAATGAATTCCTTATAGCACTAGCATAGAGGTTAAACAACAAAGTCATGAACGAGAAGTTCTTCATACAATCTTTGATATATAGTAACTACTCAATAAATAATAGTTACTACTGTAAAACATATAAAGTTACTCTATTTTAAAGGATTGATGTTCTTTTATCATTATAAAATGCAAAGCATCACCTTTTCCACAAGAGCACCAGAAATAATGCCAGTGTGTCCATTTCGATAGCCTTGCTCAAATACTGCTTCCATTTAGGCCTCCAGAGGGGACTGGCAGAGTTCCAAAGTGAACCAGAGAGTACATACCAGAAAACCATGCTTATGGAAGGACCAAAGAAGGAGCAATTATTTCATCTCAAAGGTCAAAGCATTTATTTACCCAAGATACCAGCTACCTCTCTGTTCAGTTATCTTCTCAGGATGGAAAAGCAAAGCTAACTGCAGTAGCTGGAATGGCAGACTGAGAGAATTAAATTAAATATATATCTGTTCTCTGGGCAAATTGCCAGTGATGTATCTTCAAAGCAGAATATATTCCCACGAATAAAATATAGACATGGGTCTTTTATCAGAATGAGGAAGTAAAATTGGGAGGTCACTGTTATTACCAGCAGCCCTTTAAATTTAGGTGTTAAATTATACTGAATTTAGGCATTAAACTATACTGAAGAACTTTTCCTATGATTGGATGTAAAAACATATATTGATGATAAAATAATAATTTAGGTATTATTTGCTCCAATACAATGTATTAAATTTCTTCATATAAGAGATACTGTGTTGGGCACTGCACAAAGTGAGTTAAGCAACCACAAATTTCATTTTGTGAAGTCATTTATAATCTGTAAAGAGCTTGGCAAGACTTTGTTTCAAGAAACAAGTTAAAAGGGTATGGGGGTGGGACGTAGCTCAGTGGTAGAGCACTTGCCTAGCACGTATGAGGTGCTGAGTTCGATCCCCAGTAATTCCCCCAAAAAGAATATTTTATAGTTGCCTTTTATTTTATGCTTGTCTGAAGAGTCAGCTACTTGTCACTAATAAGCTGTGTGATAGAAGTATTAGATAGAATGCCAACATTAGTAAGAAGAGTAGAGAAATGGCCCTCACCTTCTGAAAGGCCTGTTTCAGAAAAACGAGTCTTCACATTATAAACACACGATGGGGTAAGTGGCTTCCTAAGGAGGGGAGGCCTCAGGGAGCTACAGCAGTGGCATATTTGGTCCAGTAAGATGTGGGGGGGTCAGTTCCATCTGGTGCACAGTAGGAGGTGGCCTACTTCCCTCCACAACTATCAGATGACTTATTTAGTTTTGCCTTCAGACACTGTCACAGCTACTTATCACCAAGGAAAATTCAACATGCTGAAGGCTGGATTCCACAATGAGAACAGGAAATTGAATCTGACATAATTCGCTGCAGCTATATTCATGTGTCTCAAGAGCACCGATGACTATGGTCAGACCACTGCAATCTCATTACTAATGCTGCATGTTTACGGTTCACTCCTTCCTGAGGCTTTTATTTCTGGAGCAAAGCTGGCATGAATTGCCCATTCCGCAGGAAGAAGTGAATGCTAGGTCAGCTGGAACAGAAGCGTGGCAGCTGTCACATTTAGACACTGATACTTCATCTCACACATTATCTCTCAAGTACAGTGTCGACATCAAGCCACAGACCACATTAGCACATACATAGCTGATTCTTCAGAGAAGCACAAAATCAAGGACATGTATGACAGAGATACGGGGGAGGTTGTTTTTTGAGTTTTAGTTTTTGTTTTTGGTGGTACTGGACACTGAACCCAGGACCCCATGCATGCTAGCTAGGCAAATGCTTTACCACTGAGCTACATACCCAAACCCACCCCCCCTTTTTAATGTGGTGTCAAGTTCTTGCTAAGTTATCAGACTGGCCTCCAATCTGCAATCCTTCTGCTTCTGCCTCCTGATTAAATGGAATTATGGGTACATATCACAGACTTGCACAGGAAAATGGATTGACTAATACCAGGTATCCTAGACCACAAGCTCTGGCTTCCCAGACGGCAAAGGCAGCAGTGATACTTTCAGAAATTCTGCATGCACCTACGAGGCACTCTGATGGAACCACCAAAACATGTGCGTTTGGCTAAACTTCCTTTAATGCCTAGAGGTCATGGGACAGTAAAGCTACCACTGAGAATCAGTAAACTGGGTTTTAGAGAGAAGTAGGGAATTTTCCATTTATCTCGCACACTGATACATTCCTGAGACTAGGTTAGGTTTAAATAATTTACAACGATTAAACATTTATACACAGTGGATAAAGCTACTGTTGAACAACAGAAAAAGACAGTCCGAGGCCTAATTCCTTTACAGCCCATTCTCCTATCATAAACAAAGCCGGCATCAGGGTTTATTCTATTTTAATTGACACATAGTGATTATACAGGATATCAAGGGACATTTTGACATTTTGATGAATACAGTGTATAATGATCAGATTGGAGAAACTGATATCACTTCTTGCATTATTTCTGTATTAGAAATATTTGAAGTTCTCTGTATATGCTATTTTACAATATTCAATTAATTGTTGCCACACATAGTTCTCCTACCATGCTTTAGAATATTAGAAGTAATTCTTTCTATCCAACTGCATCCTTGTGCATGTTTACCATACTAGAAATTACTTTATATCAAGCTCCTTTATCCTGGCTTACTATTTGATGTTACTTCATTATAGGCTACTTGAAAATATTTTGGTTCTGGCACTTCCATTCCATTCTGTGTCCATTTTAATTAAGTCTTCCTTCAGCACATCTTTCGCCTCTGATTTGGTTTTAAAAACAGAAGTAGTTCAGGGCCCTTTTTGCCACAGGCATGCCTCCACACTTGGAAAAGTTAAATAGAAAGAGCTACAGAACACCTTTTCGGCTGAGAGATACATATATCTAATGAGTCTGCCCTATTTTCTATAATTCTTTCAAAAATGTAAATTGAGGATAAATTGTGGCCCTGGAGGAAAAGGAGGAAGGCAAGAAATCAGAGCTTTTTGCAAGGCCAGGACTTGAGAACTGTCAAATCTACACTCAGATGGGATGAGGCTCAATAAGCCAAGATCCTTCCATCCCTCCTCCTGCCTCTGACCATCACTGCAACATTTCTTTCAATTTTACACCCTACATTTAAGAGAGGATGAACTATGCTAGAATAAAATCCAATGGAGAGTGTGCAGGAAAGTTTGGATATAGAAAGTATGTCCCATGAGAGAACAGATAAAGCAAATAGGACAGTTTGTGCCGAAAAGTGGAAGCCTCAAGGGACAGATGAGGAAATGCCCTCCAGCCTGCCATGAAGGAAGCTTAGCCCCACTCCAGAGTATTGTAGGGGACAGAACAGGAACAAAAACAGAACAGCAAATCCTAAGGAGATTGATTCTGCTTGAATCCAGTGCAGGAGGCCTGGTAGCTGAACTAGTCCAACAAAGAGTCCTGAATAAAGACTAGGAAGCTACATTAAAGATTAAACTATGCTTCCTGTAGATTCTATTTTGCCATGTTTTTTCATTTTTAAAGATTTGGTATGTTCCCTTTGTGTTCTAATACCAAAAGCCTCATTTTCCCAGGGAGATGAATAAGCGTCTAACAGAGGAACAAGCCAAGAAAACTTATGATCGAGCAATTAAGCTAGAGCAAGAATTTGGAGAATATTTTACAGGTAAGTTTCCTTTATCTTTGCCATGGTACTATGAGAAAGGAGATAAATCATCTGACATTTGGCATAGAGAGGAGTCCAGACCTGCTAACACCTTCCTGTTGAGAATTCCCGGTGTTTGTTTTCTGCATCTGCTCTCTGCCTCACCCATTTGATTGAGAGTTCTGGGTTCTCTCTCCTCCAATTTCAGATCCAGCCTGTTCCCAGGTTCTCTCTGACCCTACCAAAAACCAGAAGTGGCAGAGGCCCCTGAATTATCTCATGCTATTAAGGGTATTTTAGGCATTGCTGCCTCATTAAACTATCTCCCTAACAGCATCAGAAAACTTAGAAAAACTGTTAGACCTCAAAATGGCAGTGTCCACAGCAAGTGCTCTTGGGCAGCGATCTCAGGGCCTTTGTTCTCTGCTGGACAAACCGGTCTGTCTTCCTATCCGCAGCACTTGAACCACACTTGCCCTCCCTGTGTTTTAGTTAATCCTGTGGCAAGCCTCAATGCAAAACTTTGTATTTCCTTTTTAAATGTTTTTTGGGAAACATGAAGGTTGGGAATAAAAGAATAATTTCTCTTTTTTGGATGTCCTGTGCTCTCTATTCCTAAATGCTTTTGTGGAACACTGATTAAGCCCAGAAATTGATCAAATTTCATGGAACTTGCCTTACAACTGATTTTCACTGGTTTAAATACTAAAACTTGGGCTGGGGATTTAGCTCAGTGGTTAGAGTGCCTGCCTCCCAAGCACAAGGTCCTGAGTTTGATCCCCAACACCAAAAAAAAAAAACAAAAAAAAACAAAAAAACTTTCCTCTCGAATTATCTGTTATCAAGTTAGATACTTGATTTTTATCTTACTCAGAATATGGAAAATGTCAGTGGCATAGCAGTTTGTGAATATTTTTAATTGGAATTTATTACAGATTCTAATAATAACTAAAACGTGAGTTTAAGTTTCATCTTAAAAGAACATCCTGGTAGGAAAATCAAAACTGTACATTCTGACCACAGATTTATATTCAGGAATAAAATATCATAATTGATACAGTCTGAGGACTGTTTTTGAAGACCTTAATAATGTTTCAATAGCAATTTATTTTTAAGCTTTAGAGTTATAAATAGTACTGATATATTTTGGAGGTCTACCCACAACATAGCTTTTGTTCAAAGTAGATAATAAAATGTACTTAAATCTATTCCAAGTGCCTCGGTTTATATTAGGTAATTCCCAATTTAACAGTTTATGTTTGCCGTTATACATACATATTTCTTACAAGTAGTAACCATCAGGTAGTCTCAGTACAAATAGTCCTATATGGTAAAGTCTCAGTTTACCAGATTTGTGAAAGAATAAATGGAATGATTTCTTCTTAAAGGTTTTGGGGCTTGGAAGGATTAACTAAAGTTTCCTCCAAAATCCTTATTATTTCCTCTGTCAAAAATATCTGAACTTCTGCCTCTGCCAAAAAGTAAGTAAAGCACAGAGACTGTTCAAGACAGCTCTCTGCTAAACAGGGAGCGCTCGACCTGAAAATTGATCAGTGCCTTGCTCCACAGCCTGGCTCAGAGTAGGCACCCATGAAGTATTTGTTAAATAAATGAATTACGTATTGTCAGATTGTCTGCAGCTACAAATAGAGATGTAGAAAGTACAAAGACCGTGATACATTTATTACTGATCTAGGACTTGCACTAGAAGCATGTTTTAAAGTCACTGAGTGACCTTGCTTATGTAAATTTTCGGCTTTTTCTTACTAAGGAATAATGACATTAAGCTTCCTGATGGGTCATGTGTCAATGATATGAGCATCTATTGTATGAGTGCTGACCGTTCTTCACCAGCCAGGCAATGATTCCCAGCTCTGGGTTTGTCTGCTTTTGTTACAGCTATTGTCCAAGGAGACACCTTAGAAGATATATATAACCAATGCAAGCTTGTTATTGAAGAGCAATCTGGGCCTTTCATCTGGATTCCCTCAAAGGAAAAGTTATAATTTAGCTACTGCGCCTCTGACAACAACAGAAGAGCATTTAGAAGAACAAAATATATATAATATACTACTTGGAGGCTTTTATGTTTTTGTTGCATTTATGTTTTTGCAGTCAATGTGAATTCTTATGAATGTACAACACAAACTGTGTGAAGCCATGAAGGAAACGGAGGGGCCACAGGGTGGGACAAAAAAGACATTGCAGTATGCAGGAAGGCTTTGATTTGCTGAAAGTTCCAGGTGTAGGGATGAACCTCGGATGGGCTTTCTGCCCGAGACATGGGCAACCTCCTCACCCCAGCAGATGTCCAGAGCTGACTTAGCTGCTGAGCTCTCTGTGTTTTTGCTTTAAAGAAAAGTTGCCAGCACTCGAACCTCACCAACCTTCCCCTTCCCCATATCTGTAATTGGTACACTTTGAATTTTATAACTATGCACATCCTTTGATTTCTTAACAAGCAAAGGAAACAAAGAAGCAAAAAGAAAGGAGTCCCTCTGGAGGCGACATACTATCAGGGAAGGATATGTGTGTAGTTTCCTTGACTGGCATCTGCAAAGACGAGCATTTCATAAAATTCACAAGTGTATGGAGACTAACCTTACGGAGAGGGGGGGATTCTACCTGGGGTTAGCTTTATGATTGTTGATTGTCTATTTTGCCATTTATAAACTGAAAGAAGGCACTAAAGATGAGAATAATTTATACAATAAAAATATATTAAGTGTATAGAAATGAATTTCTATAGGTTAAAAAAGTTTTGTGAAATATTTTGTAAAGACATTAATTGAAAGACGTAATTTATGCACTATCAGCAGATGATCAAATTCAAGAACTGAAAGTTGCACTCTCCCTTTTGTTGCCAACGATCCATTAACAGCATCTAAGTTCCTTCCAAGTCTGACAAAGACTTCTCCCTCACTTACTTGCCATGATCTCCCTTGTACACTAGCGATACACTCTTCCAGAGCACATCCCTTAATGAGTTGCCATCATGCATATTCTCGGAAGACATTCAGTTAATGCATTTTTAAACTGATGGCTCTTCAATGACATAAAGGAATATTTTTTTCCTCTAGTTAAATAACCTGGCCATATCATGCAAATTGTTGGGTAACTTTGTTCCTAGTTACTTGCATACAATTCTTACAGGATCATTTAGTATTCTGGCCAACTATGAGTAATTAGAATCATTCTGTTCTGTTCCACAAAGTAGAGAGTTTTGTAATAGCCAAAGTTGGTATTCAAGCCACGGGAGATCTGTCCCAAGATGTACTATTTCTTTGAGGAAAGGAGAGAAGTACGTGGTTGAGGGGGTGAGGGATGCAGACTTTTTGTTTCAGTATATACAGCAAAGAGAACCATAAGGAAAGAAAATTTATGGCTTGAGCTTGACCAGTGGAACTGCCTTCCTCAAGGCTGCACCTGGACCAAGTTTATTTTTTAACAATTATAATAATGATCAAAACAGAAACCTCCCACAGCCTATAAACTGAAACCGAAGAGTTCGTTTCCCACTTTAGAGCTGATAGTGACATCAGCACTGCATTTGCCCAAGGTGTTGAAGAGAGACTTTTCAGTGATATTAATAACCACTCAATTCTGGGTTTTATGCATGCCCAGACTAAGCCCCATCGCCTTATTTCTGGGGTACATCAAGACCTGGCAGGGATTCTGCCACACTGTGCAGCAAACCAGCATGTAGCTGGGGTAGGAGAATAGAAGACAGAGCCATCAGAATGATGGGGCTATTTCACAGTAAGAACACTGGAGCTCAAAAATCAGTCTCTTTCCAAAAACAAGGGTTGTTCATCTTATACTACCATTGTCTGCAGTCACCAAAACAAACGCGAAAATGCAAAATTATGTATGTACCTATAGTCTTGAGGCTGCCTTTGCCATGCCAATGGCGGGGCTAGCGGTGCATTTTCCCTCTGAAGAAAGCTGAATTTCCAGAGTCATCCTTAGAACACTCAAAATGTTAGAAGATGTGTCCATATCTGCAGCTCGCCAGTTTCAGGTCAAGGCCGACTTTCCTCAGTATTGCTCCCAGAAGTTTTCTGCCACCAGAATGCCATTCCTGATCCCAGCTCTATTTTTAGGCCACCATAATTAACTTCTTTGGTTTCTCAAACGAGCATGCAACCGTTTATTTAGAGGACTGTCATTAATGAGTAGACGTTTTCTTGGGTAGTGTGATGTGCTTTCCATTTAATAGTATTGCTGTGGCTAAGTACAATCGAATTGAACCACCAACCCTTGGTTTTGTAGTAATACAATTATTTATTTTCCTGGTGTAGATGCTTCTGGATTAGAATTGGCATTTGCACTGATTTTTTATGTAGATTTATATAAATATATATATATACATATATATTTGCTTGAAGATCACCAAGCAAATTGGTGAGAAAGTCTTTTCCTATAGAATATACACCTTCATTTGTTGTGTTGTCTTGCGCTTCCCAATGTTGAGGTCTCTATGGCTCCAGTGAGCTGGTGTATTTTCTAGTAAATATGATGACCTGTACGGAAATGGCATGCAAGTTACCCAGATTACATCTGGTGCAAATGTACTTGGAGCCTGGGGCCAGACTGGTGCTAACACTGCAAACTTTGTCCGGAGCTCTCTCCCATCTGAAGGCTTGCTGGGGGCGCAATGTCACCTTCACATGCTGGGCCCTTTCAGAAAAGTGCCAGATCGTGTCACTGGTGCTATTTTTCATGCTCTGGTACAATGTGTAGCACCATGGGGGTCACAGCTTTACCAAAATCAAAATCCAACTTGCCAGCCAATTGCTGGGGCATTTGTTGTTTGCTCTCCCCCCACAGGATTTGTCGGCCATTTATTTGCAGGCCTTTTCTTCCAGCCTCAAATTTTTGGGTTGGCTCTATTTGCTTGGCAAGTTCATCTTTACGAAGCTGCACTCGGGTGCCTCTGTGAACTGTCTGAGATCCTACTGCCAGCCCTTCAGGACTCTGGGCCAGAGGAAAAAAAGCTCTCCCCACCTCTGACTTTTGTCTTTTTTCCCCTTGTTCTTTTCCACTGCTGTCCTTCTACTGTGTCTCATTCCATCCCTCTTTTTGCTCCCTCTCCTTTAGTCCTTCCTATCTTATCTGAGTTGTTGATCTTGCTCTGTATTCCTTCTTTACACCCTCCCCTTTCCCTCTTTGTCCATCTCTCCTTTAGTCTCAGTCTCTTGTTGCCTTTTTTTTCTTTTCTCCTTTTCTGTCCTGTCCTCCTTTCTCCCATATCTGATAATCTCCTATATACCCAATTCCTTAATGTTTTTTGTCCTATAAAGGGCTCATGGCCGATTCAGACAGCATGTCCATACTCTGGACTAATGACACAAATATTTGGGGTCACCATTTTACCTACTCAGCCCAGAAAGCAAAGCTGAGCACGAGGCTCTGACCTGGACCAGCTCCAGCAGCCTCCTGGAGCCAGCGTGCACCGCTGTCCCGGCAGCGAGGATGCATTGCTGTGGCTCTGCTGGCACCTGGGCACCTCTGCCTCAACCCTGGTCCTACAGGAGCTCACTCCCAACATCACAAGGCTCTGAGGACACTTCCTTTCAACACAGGCAGACTCTGGCCCCAATAATTATTCTGACACAAACCTCTTCTCATTAAAGCCATGCCATCGCCTTGGTTTGGAGAGAGAGATTTTTTCCTACTTTCTTTTCTCCATTTTCATGTGAAGCCCCTCTGCTTTTTGGCTGGTGACTGCTCTGGTGAGAATGAATGGACTCGCTGGTGAAATGATGTCTCTTTTTTCCTGTCTTGGTCCTGCCTAAAATTCCTACAAAATTATTTCAGTCAAGGACTCAGACTAGTGTTCCTAAATTTATTGTATTAATTTGTCATTCTTAGGGAGGGGAAAAAAGGCTCCATTCCCTAAAGCATGTGGAGAACCTCCTGCGCCAACTGATTTGCCAGGAGACTCCCTACAGAAGTCTGTGGATATACCTTTTACTTCTGTGTAAGGATGGTAGATATGATATGCATATCACGTATACACATATTACATTAGGTGTGAATGAACGCGGTTGGAAACGCACACACACTCCAGTTTGTAAATATCCTTCCTCACTGAAATCTGTGCTTCAGAAATCATTTCTTGTACAGCTGTGCAGTTTCTTGTAGCAGCTGAAGACAAGCTAAGACAAGCAGATAATTCAGACAAAGATCAGCTAAAAATAAGTACAGTACTGTATCTCCCTATCAACTCATGAGGACAGAGAGCCAAGTGGCAAGGTCAACTCCCAACGGGATGGCAAACTTTTCTTCTCTCCTTTTTGAATTTGTGTTTCCTAAGTGTGTCTTAACTTCTGAGTGCACCAGGTTGTACCTGTTAGATCCTTTTAATATGACAATTTTGTGCTTCTCTCTGACAGGATGTTTCTTCATGGAGCTGCAGTGCAGGTTGAGGGGAGGGGGATTCACTCCTTGCCTGGGCTAGAGTTTACAGAGACACTGCACAGCTTACACTCCTGTTAAGTGTAAATACTCAACACTTCCATCCCATTTGTGTAAAAAATAAAGCACACACGATTATAAAATCAAGATGTATATTTCATACTCAGTGTGTCTGTGAATATTTATTGCTTTTCCAGATGTCAGCAGTGGCCCCCATTGTAAAAATGCTTGATAGAGTGTTTATAAACATGTCATGGTTTTATTATAAGATATAAATATTAAAACATTTTTAACTTTATAGCAAATTATATTCTCCCAAAGCATAATTTGTCTTATTTCATAAAGAATAGAACCACTTATTTCTATTTTTATCAAATTTGTCTGATTTCAGAGCTTGAGTACAATTAGGGTAGTTTTGCTCTGAGAAATACTGGCACTGCTGAGAGGAACTGAAAGTGGTGCTTCTGCTTCTGATATTTTTAAATATTTGGTTATCATCTCACCTATTTTTAATCATGATTTTTGCCAAAAGTGAACAATGTAGTAGAAGATAGGCTTTTAAAGACCCATGTATGCAGGGAGAAGAAATTTCCCAGTGTCAAAAATGTGAGATTACGGAAAATAAATTTTCTTATCTGATACTTATGACAGCAAAAAGGCACAATTTGGGGAGGCCGCATCATATTTCTTTGCTCTCATTATCTATACTGGGATCACAAAATACGCCAGCTCCAAAGATCTGAATGTACAATAAATGTCAGGTTTGGGAATTTGTATCTGTCAGCCCTAAATTCTTCAAGATAAACATCTACTTTGTCATAATGACATTTAGACCAAAACAAAATTACTCCTGAGGAAGGGGTGAGATGTTCTCATCAAAGTTTGAAACATACTTTATTATAAATAATGACACAAATGGATCAGACTAGTTGGTCACACCATTCCAGCCACTCCTGTAAGTCAACAGGAGCGGTGACTCAGGCTGCCCCTTGCTTTTGGCATCGAACAAAGACCCTCAATTTAAGACCGTGGCCGAGGCTGAAAGACCAATCCAGACCTAAAATGTCAACAACTATACAATTTTTACCACTGGCACATTTTCAACCAGCTTAGTAGAATGGTAGCACTACACAAAAGCCACATTCACATTAATAATGGGTGTGTTTATTCAGAGGAACAAAGGGGCTAGAAGAGCCGTTGACTTTTCCTTGTGTCCTATCTCATTTCTACACAACTGTTTTTAAATGGATGTTTCAAAGGCTACAATCAACCACACACCTCTGAACCTAAAAGGATGTCGCTGTGATCTACAGCACGGGTGGCAAACCTACAGCATGCGTGCCACAGCTGGAGGTTCATTATCACCGAAAGCTCTAAAAGATTCGCCATCGCTGATCTATTATTGTCTCTGTGTAACCAAACATCCCATGGCCGAACTTTAAAGCCCCACCACTGCACAAAGCTAAGGAACATTTGTAGAGGGAATGAAAGGCTTTTTTTAAAAAATACAACCAGACCCCATCTTTAAAATTTTTCAAGACAGGATGTCCTCTGTGCATCAGGACTGCCTGGCCTCTTCACTCCAGGTTTGGTTGTCTGTGACTCACTTTTCTCTTAGGGCTATCAGAAGACACCGCTGCTAACGCCAAACTGACCTATCTCCCTTCTGTTACAGCCAAAATCCCGATCTTGTTCCTAATTCCCCTTTGCACAGGTGGGACAAAAGTAGAACAGTTGGGCACACCTGGCTGAAGCCTGGGGATAACCAAGGAAAATATAAGAGAATCTGATTTGTGATAAGAGCTCAGTGCCCAGTTCTGGCAAGCTGTCATGTCACAAAGGCCATCTTTCCCACACCACTCCAGGGTCCCTCCAGCCCAGCACTGTTAGAATAAACATCAGAACTTTCACCCTGTTTCCACGCTTGACTCAGCAGCTGATTCATCAGCTGCAGGTAAACTATGCCTGCTGTCTCCATTCCCTTCATTCCCATACACCAGAATACAAATGGGAACAAATCACTGTGGTTAACTTTGATGGTTCTGTCACTGTAAACATCAAAGTACAAATGATTTACAACATGCTTCAGAACTATAATTGACTTATCAATAGCATTTAACTGGCCTAAACTGCTCAAACTATATTATAAGGACAGTGACTGAAGAGAACTTTAGAAACCCACATGGAAGAAGTGGGAACCCTAAATACTATGGAGAGTCAGAAAAGCAACATAGAGAGAAAAGCAAAGTAAATTTCAACTTCAACCCCAGCATGGGAGACTCCACACTGCTGATACAAGGTGTGCAGAATACTAACAATGCCCATTGTAGCAGAAGACCTGCAGTCCTAACTGCAAGAGAAACCACAGCCCTCACAGGCTTTAAATCTAGCTGGGATGTGAGCTTAAGAGCTACCGCTTTACTCTGAAGAAGGAAATCATATTGGGCCTCGTTGAAGCCCAGAACCCAAGCTACTACAATAGCCGCTACCAGACACCATCCTGCCTTAGAGACTGGCAGCCAGACCCCTGAAGCTTCCAGAAGCCTTGCGAACACCACACAGAGCAGAGGACACCCCTATCAGCATCCTGCAGCTTCAGATCCAACAGCTGCCATAACCAGTCCAAGCCCCTTCCATGGGAGCTAGGGAAGATCTCCTCCCCAACCCACAACCCTGGGATTGCAGCTGCTGGGCTTCATCCATCTGTCTGGAGCAGAGACAGGTCTCAAATGCTTCCCAGATATCCAGTATTGTGGCTCTCAGCGCCTCAAACCCTGCACCACCTGCACTGACCCTGGGAACTTGGGAAGATCTCCCCAGTCCACACTCCAAGGTGCAAAAAGCACCTCCATCACCCAAGCTAGTCCTTGAGACCACCATGAGGTCTCACCCACATCCTTCAGCTCTAGGGCCATAAATGCCAACACAGGTCTTAGCCCTGCTAAGATTTGCCCCACATGCACTAGGGTCATTTCTATACACATCTTGCAGGTCCAGTACCACAAACGCCAAGTCTACAAATCTTGGCATTACCCTTGCTCCATCTGTGGGACCTAGCGAAGGTGGTCTCCACATCCTATACCTCCAGGAGCATGGATACCAGCACCATAAGCCCAAATGTTAGCCGCGCATGCCTCAGAGAACCTGGGGAAAGTCTCCACTCTTGGACTTCAGAAACAGCTTCCAGGACGAAAGGCCCTAGTGTAACTTGCACATGTCCCTTGGGACCTGGAAAGAGTATCATCTGGGTCCCACAGCTCTAGGAAAGTAGCTACCAGTCCTACAAACCCCAGACCCACACACTTTTATACCTTAGACTTAGGAAGGTCCCCTTTGTGGTCCACAACCTCGAGTACACCTTTACCAGGGCCACAGACCTGAGCATCACATGTGCTCATCCCTACAGGACCTGGAGAACATCCATCACATCCTGTGGCTCAGCAACTTTAGCTACTCACACTGCAGGCCCAGGCGTCTCCTGCATTCATCTTGAGTATCCTTGGAAGGGTCTCCTTCACATTCTGTGACTCAGGGGCTCTAACTGCTGGTGTCACAAGCACTGGTGTCACCTGCACTTGTCCCAAGGGACTTAGGCATAGCTCTCTCCACGTGTTGCACCACAGAGACCATGCACACTGTTACCACAAGCCCCAGCACCATCAGCGCCCAATTCTCTGACATAAGAGGATATATAGCTTATGCAGAGAGACAGCTGACATCAATCAAAGCCAAAGAAATCACACTGGGCTACACTTTTCGAGCTCACCTATAATAAGGCCAAAGCATCCACGCAACTGATACTCTGTATCTAAACAAAACTTCTTTTCCTACAAAAACTACTCCATAAAGGTGGAAGAGGCAACTGTCAAACCAAATGCACAGACATCACCATTAGGACAAAAGAGACATGAAAGGAAATACAATACTTCAAAAGGAGAACAAAAATTCTCCACAAAAGGAAATCTAGGAAAGTTTCCAAAATAAAAAAAATAAATAATAATGAGCCTAAGGAAACTTAGATGCAAGAGAATACAGAGGAACAATACAAAAATGAGAAAAAAAATCATAATTCAGAACATGAATGGAAATGTCAACAAATAGAAAGAAATAATTTAAAAAGAAATAACCATAATCTCAGCTCTAAAAATTTTAATCAGTGCAATAATAAAAATACAACTGAGACTTTCCACAGCAGACTAGACCAGTGATAGCAAATATTTTAGAGAAAAGTACCCGAACTGCAACCCAAAACCCACTTATTTATTATGAAGTGCCACCACTGCATTTAAACCAAAGTACTGAGATTTGGGTTTAGAAAAACAGTTCCTATATTAACATCTTTTATCTTAAAAGAAAAACAAGTAACATGTGTGCCATAGTTTGCCACCACTGGACAAGATCAAGCAAAAGAAAGAACACCTGAAATTAAAGAAAAGCCTTCGAATTAACCCAGATAAAAAGAAAAATTGGAAAATCATTTTTAAAATGAAGAAAGCATACAAGATTCATGAGACACCACTACGCAAATATTTTATTATCAGAATTACAGATGAGAAGAAAAGGGGGAATACACTGAAAACCAACTTCATTACATAATTGTTGAAAAATTCCCTAAGCTTCAAAATTCAGATACAAGCAGTTCAAAGGAGCCTGACTAGATTCAACCAAAAGTGAATTTCACCAAGGTATGTTACCGTCAAAATGTCAAAAGCACAAGATAAAGAAAAATTGTAAAATACGAGAAGAAAATAATCAAATCATATATAAAGCAACATTCATTAGACTTACAGCATATTTCTCAGCAGAGACTTTACAGGCCAAAATAGAATGAGAAGGTATATTCAAATTCTGAAAGAAAAATATATTAACCACGAATACTATACACAGCAAAACTCTCCCTCAGAAATGAGGGCATAACATCATACTGAATAGAAGAAAATTGAAATCATTTCCTCTAAAATCAAAAACAGAACAAGAAAGTCCACGCTTACTATTCCTATTTAATATATACAATATTTGAAAGTATAGCCAGAGAAATTAGGCAAGGAAAACAAATTAATGAGATACAACTAAAAAAGGAAGAGTCAAATTATACTTATTTGTGGATAATATTGTATTTAGAAGACCCTACGGATTCCACCAAAAGATATTTAGAGCTAATGAACAAATTCAGCAAAGTAGCAAGATAAGAAATCGATTTTAAAAAGTCAATACCTTTATTATACACCAATAATGAACCAGCTGATAAAGAAATCAGGGTAACAATTCTATTCATGATAGCTTCAGAGGACTTCCGGGAAGATGGCAGAGTAGTGAGCAGGAGCAAACCAGCCTCTCTGAGATCTGGAGTCCAGAATATAGCAACATGGGGAAAAGAAGGAAGGAAGGAAGTAGGTGCCCAGGACCCAGCGAGAATCTGAAGCAAGAATGGGAGCTCACAGGAAGAGCAAAGGGAGGAACCTCAGTGCAGAAAAGGGAGGCGGCAAAAGGCGCTTTCTCCCTGACCCAGCTCAAGGCACCAGAGAGGTGGCTGAAGCCTACAGAGGCACGGTGACTACGGGTGACCCCAGAGGCCTCCATGGAGAAAAGCTCCAGTGCAGTGGAGCAGTGGACACTGCAGACTGCAGCATCTGGTGAGTGATTCTGGTTCAGATGTCCCCAAGAGAGGGCAACTGGCCGGTCACCATGCGGGAAAGTGACCATCAGAACCCTGGAATCAGAGCAGTCACACACTGGCTGCACCTAGTGATCCCAGCATGAGGTGAGGCACAGCCACAGGACATATGCAGGGTCAGACAGCCAATTTCAGGCCGGCCAGAGGTACTCACAGTGTCATGGGCTGAACAACTCAGCCCCCAGCCTGACAACCAGAAACTAGAATCAGCCTCAACTTCAGGGGAGTTGAAGCACAGGATTGCTGGGATCACCCACCACCTGGCCATAATTCTACTGCAGGCTTGCTGAGATCAAACAGCACAGATCTGGACTCTGTCTACCCGCTCTGTCTACTGGAGACAGCAGAGACACACAATGAAGTGAACATTTTTTTTCTTTGCTTTGCTTTGTTTGTTTGTTCTTGTTTTTATATGAGAGTGAACAGCATTTCTAGTTTTCTGTTGTTGTTTTGTTCTTGTTTGTGTCTTCCTTCTTTCCCTCCTGTTTTCTTCACCAGCTTCCTAAAGTTTGTGCAATCTTTTGTCCTGCAGCCTTGCTTCTAATCCTTTCTCTTCTTCTACTTGTCTATTTTTTCCTCATCCCTTTTAAATTCTATCCCCTGAGGGTAAAATCACACTATTGAAGAGATTTTACTGTATATAACCTTCTGGTTTGTTTTAGATTTTACTATATGACTACAAATCTCATTTATATGATTAAATGTGAGAAATTAATAGTTACCACAGTTTGTCATTTTCTAGGCTGTGCTTGATGCCATCATTATTACTGATTGTGCTACTTTGGCCAAGGTGACACAGTTGTCCAAATTAGTTGTTCTTACTCACATGCCAAGACCAAGAGCATGGTACTAGCACAACAAAAAAAGGACCCAAGGATCAATGGAACAGAACAGAAGATGCAGAAACAACTTAAAACACACTCACTCACCTTATATTTGACAAAGGTGCCAAACACCTTCACTGGAAGATAGTCTCTTTAATAAACAGTGCTGGAAAAACTGGCTTTCCACATGCCAAAGGTGAAAACTAGACCTCTATGTTTCACCATGCACTAAACTAAAATTGAAACAAATCAAAATATATATATATTAAAATAAAAACATTAAATCTGCTGGAAGACAGAATAGGTACAACTCTTGAAGACTGGTATAGGCAAAGACTTTATGAACAAAACCCCAATTGCACAGGAAATATTACAAAGAATCAACAACTGGGATCTTATCCTATTAAAAAGCTTTACACACACAAAAAAATAAAAGTTTTGCACAACCCACAGAGTGGTGAAAAATTTTGCCAGCTGTTCCTCTGACAAAGCATTAATATCTAGAATATATATAAAGAACTAAAAAAATCAGAACCCCCCCCCTCAAATTTAAAGACCTGATCCAAAAATGGGCATGTGAAATGAACAGACACTTCTCAGATGAGGAAGTACAAACAACAAACAAGTATACGAAAAAATGTTCACCATCACTGGTCATTTGAAAGATGTGAATTAAAACAACACTGACATTTCATCTCACTCCAAAAAGAGTGGCTATTATCCAGAAATAAACCAATAACAAATGCTGGCAGGGCTGTGGGGGAAAAGGAACCCTGCTCCACTGTTGGTAGAAGTGTAGACTGGTGCAGCCACTGTGGAATTCGGTGTGGAGATTCCTCAGGGAACTAGGACTAGAGGTTCCATTTGGCCCAGCTATTCCCCTTCTTGGTATCTTCCCAAATAAATTAAAAGCATCATATCACAGTGATATATGCCCACCCATGTTTATAATAGCAGTTCACAATAGCTAAATCTTGGAAACAGCCCAAAGGCCCAACAATGGGTGAAAGGATAAAGATGTAGTGTGTTTTTTTTTTAATATATATATAGTGGAATACTACTCTGCCATAAAGGATAAACTTGAGACACTTCTAGGTAAATGGATGCACCTTGAGACTATACTCTTAAGTAAAATAAATCACACACATGTTCAAACATCACATGGTTTCTCTGGTGTAAGAAACTGAAAGTGTAAATAAGGATGAAAATGTATAATAGATATGGGGGAAAAAGGAAGAAAATGTTCCAACTGGAAGAAAAACAGGAAGGTGGAAAGGAAGGAAGGGAAAGGGAAAGAAAATAGACGGAAAAAATGGAAACAAAGCTTTTGTAAATAAGGAGGGCAAGGAGTGTTGAAGGGAGCAGAGGAGATTGGGGAAAAAAAGAAGAATCAAGAGATGTCATATTACAGGTCCAAATTCCATATGATGAATGTTATCATTATGTATATCTAAAATGTACCAATAAAAATTTTTTAAAAATAAGCTTCTGCAAAGTAAAGGAAATAAAGATACAACCAGAAATATAGAGTCTGCCAAAAAAGTGTATACACACTTCAAGAAAAGAAAAATAGTATGACGTTTTTTCAGCAAATGTTGTAGGGGGGACCCCAGAGGATATTGTATATCAACGAAAACCCACTACATGCCCCTTAAAGAAGTTGAAGATGCATGTGCAGCAATCTCGATGACCAAAGTTATGCAAGCAGCAGTTTGCTGTACTAACAAATGTCTGGAAGTGAATGGCCACCACTTTGCGCACCTCTTATACTTGTAGAGGCCAAAGGTAACTTGTATTAATTTCACAATGTCTCAATAAATTTAGTATTAAAATATTAATATAAGTTTTTCTTTTCCGGGAGTGTGTATACAATTTTTTGGCAGACTCTATGTAAGGAACTCAAAAAGTTGGATGCCAAAAATAACTAACCCAATTAGGAAATGGGCTAAAGGTCTGAATAGACACTCCTCAAAAGGAGACATACAAATGAGCAAGTATATGAAAAGCATGTTCAAACATGCTAAGCATCCAGAAAATGCAAGTCAAAATCACAATGAAGTATCATCTCACCCCAATTAGAATAGCTATCATCAAGGGGGGTAAACGACAAATGCTGGTAAGAAAGGAGAACTCTTACACACAGTTTGTAGTAATGTAAATTAGTACAGATAGTATGGAAAGCAGTATGAATACTCCTCAATAAACTAACAGTAGAACAGTCTTATGGTCCAAAAATTCTAGTTGGTATAATGAAGGCATTATACCAAAAAGATACTTGTACTCTCATGTTTATTGCAGCACTATTCACAATAGACAAGAAATGGAAACAACCTTAGAGTCCATCAACTAGTGAAAGGATAAAGAAAATGTGGTACATGTACACAATGGAAAGTCACTCAGTCATAAAAAAAGAATGAAATAGGGCTGGGGATTTAGCTCAGTGATTAGAGTGCTTGCCTTGTAAGCACAAGGGCCTGAGTTCGATCCCTGGCACCACCAAAAAAAAAAAAAAAAAAGAATGAAATAATGTTATTTGCTGCCACATGTATGAAACTGGAGGTCATTACGTTAAAAAAAAACAAAAGCCAAGACACAGAAAGACAAATACCACATATTCTCACCCATTTGTGGAAATTCAAAATAGATCTGGTAGAAAAACATAGTGCAATAGTGATCACTACAGATGGGAAGGTGATGTGTGGAGGAGATGGGAAGGTGATGTGTGGAGGAGATGGAAAGAAATACAGTAGGGGACACCAGAACACAGAGGGGAAACCTTAACTCTGGCTGTCTACAGCACAGCAAGATAACTATTCATTAAGACAGTTTATATTTAAAAATAACCAGTAGAATATGAAATTCCCATCACACAAAATGATTAATATTTAAAGAGGCAGAAATGCTTAATCCTCCGATTTGATTATGCATTGCATATATATATCAAATTATGACAATATATCCCACAAAGATGTACAAATAGGTCTCTATTTTTTTTTCATTGTTCAATGAGGTCTTCTTTTCAGTGCTTTCAATTTGAGGCCTTAAGGCACATTACTCTGAAAATTATGCAGAGTTTGTTCCCTTCAAAATGCTAGTTTTCTGAACTAGGGACTCAAATGAAAAGCATACAGTAAGAACTAACAGGGGGTAAGTAAACTCGACTTTTTAAAAAGCGTAATAGTGGCATTTACACCTCCCGCATAAGTCAATCTTCATTTTTGCTACCAATTTCAACCCATGAAACATTTTAAGAATATTAACAAGAATGGTTGTTGAAAGAGAAAAGTAATGCAATATGCCTATAATTGTCTTGGTATCTTAAAGAACTCAGTTATTTGGTATCAAGCATGCTCTTGCAATTGAAACACAGATACCCAAAGCCCTTTTTAATCACCTTATACCCACTGATGTTTTGGCCAGAGGCTCAGACAAAAAGCGACACTGTCAGAAATGTGGCTTAGCACTTTTCCCCCAGGTCCGGAACCAATGCGTAGTGACGGATTACAGACCGTGAGAGGAAATGAGGCTGGATAAGGCAACAACAGCCGAGTCTACCCTGACTGAAAGCCAATAATCTGAAGCAAATTCACAAAGGGAGAACTTTAATCCCACGCCCAACTACTAGCTAGCTAATGTTAATCTTCTTATCGCATCGTAGTTTAGCGAACACAAAAAGCATGCTGTGTGTGTGTGCTTTAAGTGGGCATCTCTCTTGACATTATGTTCCATCAGAAAAAGAACGAGAGAGAGAGAGCAGGGCCAGGCAGAGGGGGCCTGCAGAGGCACCCTCCTGCTCCAGGTGCCCCGAACTCTGCTGCTGCTCACCGCACTCCGCAGCACTGGCACTATCAGCTAGTGCTGTGCGTCCACAAATCTGCAATTACCTTCCCTTTAAAATGTGTTCCGTGACCACAGGCATCAGCAACACATGGAGCTTATTGGAAATGCATAATTTCAAGCCTCATCCCAGACTTACTGAAACAGAGTCTGCATTTTGATAAGATTTCCAGGTGACTACGTGCATGTTAAAATTTGTAACTCACTGGTTCACGAGACCGAACCAATCACTGTGAACAAAGAGACAGTGAAAAAAAATCATACTCTTCTGCTAAAGACAGTGAGTTACTATCGTGGTGGAAACAAAAAAGCAAACAGCAAACAGGAGTAAGAGAGATATCTCTGAAAGTAAGCAAATACCCTTGCAGCACCACCCTTCAACCTGTCTGCCTCTGAGTACTGCGAGGTAGAGGAAGGCTGCAACAGTGACACTGAGAAAGTTTTTGTTTGGTAGGGCTTAAACCCAGGGTTGAGTATTTCCACCACAGCAATTAGGAGGCATTCCTAGGCCCGACCCTCAAAGGATAACAAATTGATGCTACAACCTCACAGGTCAGAGCATCAGCTTTTAAGCAATGGACCCGAGTTTGAATCCTGCCTCCATTCTATACCATCCATGTGATTTTTGGCAAGGGTCTTAACATCGCCAAAGACAAATTTTCTCACTGAAACATGGCACTAATTACATCTGCCTTAGAGAAATGCAAGGAAATCACTTGATGCAAAGTAAGCCCTGAGCAAGTTTCAGTTATCAATAGAATCTGGATTTACTAGTCCTCACAACAGTCTAGTGAAAGAGAAAATGTCCTCTGGTTGCACATTTTACATGAAAAAATCAGAGTCCAAGGATGCAGTAAGTCCTCCAAAACTGCCCAGGTGGTGGAGGGATGAGAAATTCAGGCTTTGGCTTCTGTAGGTCAGTGTCCTTTAGTGTTATGCTAGGAAGGACTGGTGACATGTTAATGAAGGATCCGATCTCGAGAACAGTGATTACTAGAAAAGAGCCAGAAGGCTAGCCTGATGAACAAGCAGCCAGCCATCTGCCTTCTACCTGGATACTCTGCATCCAAGTCTCATGCTAGGAATGAGTCACTACCTTCCCAAAAACATAAATAAATAAATGAAATCTAGAAAGGACCTGTTGGCACACAAATGCAGGAATTAGCTTGTCAGATGACATGACCAGAACAGAGGGACCAAGAGCAACAAAGGAAAGGCACTTAACAGTGGACGGGCTATTCTCAAAGTGAAGCTACAGAGTACTATTTCTGCCCTATTACACAAGAGATGAGGGAGTGAGAGCCAGAAAAATAAAAGAGGGGGAAGCTGTCCAGCACACTCTTTGCACTGGACAAAGAGCTTTGGCTGTGCTATCTCATTTCACCATTGCTACAACTCTGCGACGTGGTCTCAATCAACTCCCCACAATAAACAAACAGGCCTGAACATGCCTGGTTATCACAGGACACAAAAAATGATTCTAGGTTATCAATGACTTTTTCCATCGTGCCGCATTTTTAACTTAGAATATTTTACACATAGAGGATAAATTGCAAAAAAGAAAGCACAAAGATTCTCCATATTCCCCACAATTAGTTCCCTCTATTGAAAACATCTTGTTACATCTAATAAACCAATGTAGATATATTGTCATTAACTACAGCTTCTATTTTCCTCAGGTTTTCTTAGTTTTTACCTTTTCTTCTTATGGCAGTCCATTCAGACTATCATATGGCATTAGCCATTGTCTCCTTTGGCTGTGAAACTTTATCAAAATTTTTTTAATGACTCTGACAATTTTGAGAAGAATTGCTTAGGATTGCTTAACGCCCCTCAAATGGGATCTGTGTAAAGTTTTTCTCATGATTAGACAGGGGTTATGGTTTCAGGGGAGGAAGACCACAAAGGTAAATTTCCACTCTCAGCACACTAAGGGTATATAACTAATCACTGTTGATGTTAAGCTTTATCAGCTGGCTCAAATAATGTTTTTCAAGGTTTCCCACTGTAAATTTACTCTTTTAACCTCTCTCGTACTATTTTCTCCAGAATTTACTCATTGGATATTTACTTTATAAATTGAGTTATAATCCAATATTACTTTATTAATTTCGTTACTCAATTTTTTCAGCTGTGGTCACTGAGAACTTTTCCAGCCATTTCTCGTGTTCTTTTGATATGTCCCCACCATTGTGGACATTTTTTGTATATGTGCTGCCGAAGCGAGCACACTGTGAACATTTTTTGAACACTCTTATTTTCTGGCACCACACGCGGTCCAGACATATTTTGTACATTTCTGGATCTAGTTCTAGAGTCGGCCTTTTTCCAAAGAAACCTGGTTGCTTTCATTTGAAAATGGTATTAGAAACCAAGTTCTCGGTCTAGGTGTGTTTTTTGCCACAGGAGCATTATTTCTTAGGCCCTCAGCTGACAGAACAAGGAAATAAATGTGTGAACACTAGGCGGTGAAGACACACATATCTAAAGTATTTCTGTATGTAACCGTCTGTATCAACAGCAAGCTAAACACATTCATACTGACAGCTGCATTCTAATCCATGACCACATGGACAGATAATGTCCGTAAGACCCCGCTCCAACAAGGGAGAAACCTTACGCCAGTCACTCACCTTTCCTTCTCTCTCCTTTCCTTCTTTCTTCCGGACTAGCTGATTCCGAGGGGGACCCTCTGCTCAAGAAATTCCTTAAAAACCTTCAGATCGCTCACGTTTTCGTATTTAATCAATGGTTTCTTGCGTACCTCGGGCTCCTGCTACTTTCCAAACTCGATAATAAACATCTTCATAGCAATTCTTCCGGGTTTCACACATCTGAAACGTGGAAAAATAATTAGTGAGTAATTGACTTAAAGGGCAACAAACCCAACTTCATATGAGAGAAATATTCAGAGTCAAGGAAATTTAAAATACCATTTGCTTCTATCTTTGTTATCATTTTAAATTTAACTCTCAACCCTCAACTTCCTGATAGAGAAAAGTATCCTAACTGGGTGTAGATAAACTCAGTCAAGCGCAGTGATTTTTTCCAAGCTCTTAAAGTTTGCAAGCCCCTTAAGCCTGCTTCCCAGTCTCTTCAGGCACCTACCTCCTGGATCCAAGAGTGGTCTGTGCCACTTCCCAGCGTCGTGAGGTGGGCTCGGCTTCTCGTCACCGAGTCTAACCTGAGTCACCTGTTTCCACTTACTGCCTATAAGAAGGTCTCATCAGTTTCTCTCTATATTCTGAAAGCCTTTTGGATGATACCTGGAAAGACCTTAGTAAAAAACCTCAATGTTCTTTAGTCAAAGGCAGAAGAAATACTTGAAAACTATTAATGTAGATTTGTATGTACATTATATGTACTTCTCTAGTCAGTCAAGAACTCACCTTTCTCAGCAACAAGACTGAAATGGTAAATACAGAGGTAAATCTGGGTTGTTAAAGGAGGGAAGAAATTAAGAATAATGCTCAGCTGCTGACATTATAAAGCAAGGCAGATGGTTTGAAAGTCTGAAATTGTTTTGTTCCCATTTAACATAGCGACTTCATATAGAATTTTTTCCCTTGGTATAGATGAGAGAGCCATAAAATTGGAGGCCAGAAAAAAGTATCTAAAATAGTGAAAAGAACTCCATCACTTACAAGCCAAAGTGATTGAAAACAGAAGAGAGGAAACAAGTGGAGATGCAGACAGTCGAATTGTGTTCCAATTTTCCCTTTCTGGGCTAAAACCCTGAGAAGCTGAAGAAGGGCGGAAGGGACCTGACTCACTCCCTATTCGGAACTCTGAGAGGAGGTTACCTGGTGAGCTAGACAACCCCATGTGTTCATAAGAACTTGAGGAGTGGCCACGTGGTACGGCGTGGTCAGAAATAGCCAGACCTCAGCTGTCCCATGCTCCCCTTTCTTTCTACAGGATCTATTGAGTCCAGAAATCCTCACTGAGCACCGGAAAGGGGAAACAAAGCTGAGCGTATGTGAGAGCTAGCATTCCAACCACAATATCTACTGTAGTGATGGGCGACTCAGCAGAGGGCAGGCCCTACCCCAACACCCTGTCTCACCCTCAACCTGAACCCAACAGGGATCATATGTTTGGCAGCCAAGATGCACTGCGGCCTCTGCCAAGCTGGAGATAGCAGACTGCAAGTAACACAGTTTTGCCTTTACATACAAATGCCAGCAGGGCAAACATCCCTCAAGAGATAAAGGATGTTGTTGTCATGGAAACAAAACACAATGTCATGGAAACCAAAATGGTCTAAGGATATCACATGAATCCAAAGAACTCTTTCCTTCCCACTGACAAGAGGATACAGTGAACCACAATACTGCCCCCATTCAGCTAGACACTGTCTTGGAAAGGAGCATCACTGTGGTCAGAAATTGGAGGTACAAAATTCTCTTTCACAGTGACTAAGCCTTACTTAAGGGAATGCTTGAATATATTGTAAGGGACTAACTCTTTGAGATTGTATAGAAGTAAAATCATGTGGCAACTCAGACCCACAAACTTTAGCTTAGTTCAAGAAAAGTGCCATGGAAGGCTCCTAGACAGCTCAGAGTTGAAAAATAAACTGCAGCCAGAGTCTGGCGAGGGGGTGGGGAGAGGATGCTACCTGGCAGGAAAGGAAGAGGGACATGTCATCAAGGACAAAGCATTGTTGTTACTAAAATAAAGAGAAGGGACATGGAACAGGCAAACAGCACATGTGGACAATTTTTCTTTCAGCAAGTAGGGAGACTGGCTCAGGAAACAATCATTCATTCACTGAACAAGTATTTTTTCATTTCATTTTTTTACATGACACATAAAAATCATATAGATTAATGGGGTACCATGTAATGTGTCAATACCTATACGCACTGCATAATATTTCAATCAGGTAAAATATGCTTATCTCCTCCTTTTTCTTTTCTGGTGAAAACTTTCAAATAATTCCTTCTAGCCCTTTGAAATGCATAGTGCATTATTACTGTCTACAGTAACCCAGCTGTACGTTAGCACAACAAAACTGGTTACTCCTACCTAACTGTAACTTAGGACCTGTTGATCAAACTTCCCCCTAATCCCCTTCCCAGTTTTCCCCATCCTCTGGTAATAGCCATCCCACTGTCAGCTTCTATGAGAACAACATTTTTAGATTTCCACATGAGCAAGATTACTCAGGACTTGTCTTTCTATGCCTAGCTTATTTTGCTTAACAAAATCATTTCCAGTGCTGTGTTATCACAAATGACAGGATTTTATTCATTTTTATAGCTGCGTAACATTCAGTTGTGTGTATCTACCACATTTTCTTTATCCGTTGATACACACACAAGTTGTTTACATTTTTTGGCTCTTGTGAGTAATGTTTACAATGAACAAGGAAGTGCAAATCTCTTTTCGACATACTGATTAGTGGGCTTGCTGTAACATATATGGTAGTTGTTTCTTTATTTAATCATTTATTTATTTGTTTATTTATTCTCTATACTGTCTTCCATAATGGCTGAGCTAATTTATATTTCTACCAACAGTCTGCAAGGTTTCCCTTTTCCTTCACATCCTTGCCAATATTTGCTATCTTTAATTTTTTGCCTCTCGCCACTCTTACTGAAGTGATATTTCTTTGTGGTTTTTGATATACATTTTCTTGATGATTAGCGAGGTTGAGCATTTTTCATCTGTCGGCTGTCATATGTCTTCTTTAGAGAAGCTATCGCTTGTTTTTTAATTGGGCTATTTGTTGCTTTACTATTCAGTTTTTTGAGTTCCTTATATATTCTGAATATCAATCTCTTGGCAGATATACAACTTATAAAATTTTCTCCCATCGCCTAGGTTGTCTCTGCATTGTTTTGATTACTTTCTTTGCCGTGCAGAGGTATCTTCGTTTTGCTTCCCATGCTTTTAGAGTCTTGTCCAAATCTCCTCACCCATTCCAATGTCAGGAGACATTTCTCCTACATTTTCTTTCAATGGTTAAATAGTTTCAGATCTTATACTTAAGTCTTTAATCCATTTTGAATTGATTTTTGAAACTAGTAAGAAATAAGGATCTTTTTTCAATCTTCTGCATACAGATAGCCAATTTTCCTAGCACTGTTTATTAAAAAGATTTCCCTTTTCCTTAGATTTCCCTTATTTTCCACAGATAATAAGTTGGCTGTAGACGCATAAGTTGACTTTTAGGATTTTTATTCTATTCCATTGGTCTATGTCTCTATGTCAATAACACACTGTTTTAAGTACTATAATTTTGTAATATGTCTTAGAGTCAGGTGGTGCAATGCCTACTGCTTTATTCTTTTTTGCTTAAGATAGCTTTGGATGCTTGAGATCTTTTGTGGATCTATACAAATGTTAGGATTGTTCTTCCTAGTTCTGGAAAGACTTTCACTGATGTTTTTATGGTACAATGAATCTACGAATAGCCTTGTGTAGGATGGACATTTAAACAGTATTGATTCTTCCAACCTATACACATGTGATGTCTTTCCACTTTTTTGTTCCTTCTTCAATTTCTTTCATTGATGTTTCATAGTTTATATTGTAGAGATCTTTCACCTGTTTGGTTAAATGTATTCCTGGGTATTTTATTTCATTTTATTTTATTGTAGCTGTTGTAAATGGGATTGCTCTTGGCCACCAGCACTGAAGTTTACCTGGATTGCACCTGGATCTCATAGCCACAGTCTCAAAAGGAGGGCAAGTGTGCCCCAGACTCACTCCACAGCAGGAAAAGATGCAGGCTGAAACTCCGGAGGCTGGTCTACAGGCTTTGGTCTGTGAGCTCTGGGCTGTACAGGGCGCCTTTAGTTTCTACCAGGTACTAAGTCTCGGCTCAGCAGACTTGACATTCTTGCCCTGCTCTCCAGTGGGTAGAGCTTTGTCCCCCCAACCTTTGCCAGCTGAGGTTGCAGGAAGGAAAACAGAAGCTGTTAGCCTAATACAATTTCAGCAGCTCAGTCTGCAGGCATTAACCTGGAGTTAGGGGTTGTGGGACTTTGCCCAGCTCTGGGTTTCACTGGGGCAGGCCTGGCACTGTGTTTCAAGTATAAAAGCTAGACTTAATTCTCTTCTTCCTCTAAGCAGGAGACGTTGTTCTCCATGCTGGGCTGCTTGGAGTTGGGGGAATGATAACACAGGAAACTCACTTTCTGCCTTCTACAGTCTTTTCTTCCTATTATACTAATAACAGGCACTATAGGTCACCTGACTTTCTTAGCGCTTATGAAAGTAACTTGATACATGAGTAGCTATCAGCTTGGTGTTGTTCCCAAAAAGAGACCTCCACAAAGGATCCTAGTCTAATTATGCTCTGCCTTCGCATGTAACACATGTTCACTAAGCTGAGTGACGAGGAGCAAGACCATAAAGCTGAATCAGTCACCGCCCCGGCTCCAAGAGTTACAACCCCTGAGAGGGGCCCGCCCAAAAGGAAGAGCTGTGTTAAGGGAGGAAGAGAACTGAAGTTGTGAGAACAAGCAAAAACCACCTAATTCTCTCTGGAGGCATCAGGAACGCCTGCATTTGAGCCATATTTTGTAAGTATAATAATGAGAGAGAAAGGAAGGAGGCTATCAGGAAAAGGGAAAGGATGAAGAAATGCACAGACATGGGAAGGGTAAAGGCACCCTTAAGGCCACGCAGCTAGCCCCTCACCGATGCACAGAATGCTGACAAAGACACACAGACTGGACTTGCCCAGAGCTGGACAAGGCAAGTATGAAAAATGCCTGGTGAAAGGCTGGAAATAGGAATCCTGCAAAAAAGGTCAGAATAATAACCCTTAAATGCAAGGCAACTGATGTAACGTCATACTGTAAGTGATTAAGGAGCTAGTCGGTGTTTGGAAAATCAGACTTGCATTTGAGAATGGTCACTCTGGCAGCAGCACGGGGGATGAGTTTGGGGAGGAAGAGGCAGGAGACTCTAGTTCAGGAGGAAAAGGACAAAGAATAAAAAGGGCAATAGAAAGTGAGGAATTTTCTTTAGAAAGGGAACACTGGCAGATGTCCTGCATACTCTGTGGTAGCCTACCAAAGCCCAAGTCATCGATATATACCCACAGATCTCTAGTCTTGCCTTCTTGAAGGCTGGAGTCCTCCCATCAACCACAGAACCATACTCTAAAAATATTCTGGATGCCCTAGGCTTCTGCCCAGTCTTCCTGTTCTTCCTCATTAACAGGAGCTTCCGTCTTCACTCCTCAGGGTTGCAGCGTGGCTACTGGAGTTTCTACTCGCTCTACCATCTAGGCAGGACTAAGAGGAACTGATGTTGAGTCAGTCTCTTCAAAAGAGCTTCTGCAGACATTCTGCCCAGGGGCTTCTACTTCCGTTCCCACAGGCTTCCCTGAATGACAAGGGCAGCTTGGAAATAGTTATTAACTGTACCTTCTCATGGTCCCTAAAAAGGCTTGTAAAGAAGAGGAGAACAGATACTAAATAGGTACAGAAATCTCTGCAGCACTTCCTTTGATTTCATATCCCTGTCTAACACATCTCTGTTTCTCTTTTTCTTCGTGTAATTTCTTATAAGTAGTATCTGTGAGTACTACCTTCACTTCCTTACTTTCCATTCTTTCTTCCACCGATCTAGATTCTACCCGCACCACACCCATGTTGCTAAATCCTGTGAGCAAACCACTTTTCTTTATAATCATCTTCTCCAGACTCCAAGTATTTCTCTGTGAAACACTCTCCTTCTTTCACCTTCCTCAGCATCATACTACTCTGCCTTTTGTTTCCACTCCACTAGCCACTCCTCATTCTCCCACTGGCCCTTTCTCCTTTATTCAACCTGATGCAATTCAAAACTCCCTCTGGCTCTTACCTTCCATCTCTGGTCTCAACCAGGCCCATAGCTTTGAGTGCTATATTGTGCTACTGACTCCCAAATTCCTATCTCCAGCCTCGGAACCACACATCAGATTTCATGTATTTGTTTACTTGGCATCTTTTTCTTTTTATTTTTCCCCTGGTGCTGGGGATCGAACTCAGGGCCTTGTGCTTGTGAGGCAAGCACTGTAACAACTGAGCTAAATCCCCAGCCCTTACTTGGCATCTCAAACTGGTTCTTTTTTAAAGTTAGTGCAACCAAACTGAAAGTCTTCAACTTCCTTGACCCAGCTCCAAACATGCTCTTCCACTGATTTCCTCCTCCTCACTAAATGGAATCCCTACCCTCACGATATCCAGACCAAAACCCAGAAAAACTAATTTTGATCCCTTTGCTTCCTTCACTTCCTACATCCAATCCGTCAAGTCCTGCCAGTCCAACTACAAATATTTTGTCACTGTTTCTTTATTGCCAGTGCCACGACCCCAGCACAGGCCCCTATGAGTTCTTTCCTGGAACATCACAATGTCTTCGTCCTTATTTCTCTCTTCTCCACTCTTGCTCTTATTCTGTCCAAAGTAGCACTGAACATTAGGTCATGTTTTTCCTCTACTCAGAACCCCACAACGCTTCCCTAGTGCTCTTAGTTTATGTAGTTGAAATCGTCCACCTAGATCTTACATGATCCTTCTATTTATGGCCTCTCCAGCTTTCTCCTCATTTTATGTCAGTTGATCTTGCATTAGATCCCAAAACACACTTAGGACCTCTGTCATATTTGAATCTTGGAGTTTGTTGTTCTCTCTGCCTGGAATGCCCTGTTCTTTGCTGCTCACCTGACAGGCTCCTTCTCATCCTTCATATTTCAAACTAAATATCAATTCAGAGCCACCTTCCTTTGTAACCCCATGTAAGATAAGATACTGGTTTCTTTCCACTGTTGACTATCATGGAATTCTGCTCATTTCTATTATACATTGATCTGAGTTAGCAATTGTTTCCAAAAAATTAGTTAAATTTTATTACTTGTATGTGGTTAATATTCTTTTCAGACTGTATCCCCTGACCATTATATACTGTAATTATATATTGCCTGACATGTAAAAAATATTTGTTGAATGAATGCTTGGAACAAAAAAAGGTAAATATATTATTTATAGTTAATCTCTCCAAAAGGCTTATAATTTAGGTATTTTATCTCTGCATTACAGAGGAGTAAACTGAGGATCAGAGAAGTTTTAAAGCTTCCCCAAGAACTCCCAAGGACTAAACAGAGAAAAAGGAATTCAAAGCCAAGTTAGGCAGGTTCTAGAAGCTGTTCCCTTCTGCCATAGTAGGTTGCCTACACAGCACACATGCACATGCACACACACACACACACACACACACACACACACACAAAATCTCTCCAGGGCATCAGTCAGCATGGTGGGTCATTTTGTACTTTGGAGATGAAGAGTCAAGAAAACAGTACCAGTTGCTTAATATGAGACAAAAAAATTGAAAAGTCATCATGAATTTCATTATCTTCCCACAACTAATTGCACCTCATTAAAAACCTGATCTGAAGTCAGGAAGAAATCATTTTAATTAGCAATGGGATAGACTTTTTTCCTAAGCAACAAGTCTAAAAATCTCAATTTACACTGAAGGAGGCTTAATTAATGAGAAAAATGACAGTTTCCTCAAAGAATGGAGAAAATGCTGAAATTGGTCCAGGTTCCTTGCAACTTCCTGAAGATATTCTACATCCTTCAAATGCTGAAGTTTTCCATGGTTGCCGGTTTAATCATAAATATTTCCTTTTGGGCTGATTATACTTTTCTGCTTTTCTCTAATTCACTTGTGTAGGAAGGTCAAGGTTAAACTACAAAACTATACTTATACCCTCCCTTTACTTCCTTTTCACTTGCTACCGACTGTAATTCTATAGTGGGAGGATGTCACAATGGAATGGTACTGTGCATCTTTCTCCAACTTGATGCTGAAAGACTTCCTACTTGGTACCTTGAAATCAGCCATGATGGAAATATTTACACCACAGAAATTGGCAAATGCTATAAATCAGCGCTCTCCTCACTTCCACCCTCCACATCTGCTATTAAGATATTTACCTGCAGGAATATGTGTGGGGAAACTGGGAAGCCACAAAGAATCTTGCCATACCCCATAGCTATCATCACCTCTAGACCCAAAAAGATGATGAGAATCAGCAGTTACCAGAATCTGGAAGGAGAAAGTTGTGAAAAGAGGGTCACTTTGACAGAAAATATGATATTTTGGGTCAAGGAACACCACCAGCCATAAGGGGCCCTGAAGAAGACAGCCGGGGGAATTCCATTCTCACTCCTATCTTCCAGGGTTCACTTTCCCACTTGCTTCCAATGTCAAACCAAGCAAGTCTCATGAGGCAAATGAGCCCACACAGGTCAGCTCCTGGAGCAGAGTAGAGTCAAAAGAAAGGCTGGAGGGACAGACGGAATCTACATAGACTGCTACAACAGTGCTATCTCTGGCATATAATAAAAACTCAATATTTTGTATTATTACTATGGTTATTTCAACTCAGCAGAAATTTATTAACTATTATGTCCTCAGGAGTCCACCATCCAATGAAAAGACATGTAAATAAAATTCACATCAATAATAATAATAGAGGAAAATATCTCTATACAACATGACAAACCCCCAAAAAGCAGAAACACTCATAAAAATTGATCAGTAAGTATCTGTTGAATGGATGTGTTCTCATTTTCCCTCACCCAGCACTGTTTGTTACAGAATCTTTAAAAGGGAGGTGGTGGGAGGGGAAATAAATAATTTCTGAGTTTCTGTATGTGCCAGGGGCTCACACATAATACCTCATTTCATCACCAAAATAAAGAAAGTGAAACGGAAAGTTGCAATTGAAGTTTGAAACTGAGCATGTGGCTCACACCTGTAATCGCAGCTACCTGGGGAACTGAGGCAGGAGCCTCACAATTTGAGGCCAGCAATTTAGGGAAACCCTATCTCAAATAAAATAAAAAGGGCCAAGGATGTAGCTCAGTGGCACAGCACATGCCTAAAATGCACAAGGACCTGGGTTCCACCCCCATTACTGCAAAAAAAATGAAAATAAAAAAGATAAAATTGAACTTCCAAATGAGGAGCCAAGATGATAAATAATAGATGCTGAATTGTGCGAGACCTGCAGTAAGCTGCAAATTTCAAAACTGGTGTTCACAAGCTGGCTGGGTAAATTATACACACCAATGGCCAGGTTTCCAACACAATACAAAATTGTGAAGAGTACATTTGGGGAGGAAAATTTGGGGAATTACTGGAGTGCCAGAACTCCCCTCCCATGGCACTGAGGGAACACTCTTGCCCTCTCAACTCAAGTCTACCCAAGAAGGTTTCTGTACATAGATCCTAAGATACATTCTCTGGAGCTTAGGTGTTCAGGGATTTGATGTTTGAATCCCACCCAGGGAATCAAGAGTCGAGAGAAATGGGCCGGTACACTCCTTTGGTAGAAACACTGGCAAAGGTGCAGTTTTTGAGATCAGGTTGCATTCCCTGAGACTTCCGGTGAGCCAGGACTTCCTGTGTATCAGACGTCAATCATACAGAAGACGACATTTTGGAAGCATCTTAAATCCTGCCCAACAGCATATCCCAATGGGTATGAAGGTGCCCATTAGTGGGTCCGTGTGGTACACACCACGGGAGAACCAAGATGGGGTTGCAGGTGAAAGGCCAGCAGCTGGAACAGATGCAGGATTCTTTGGTTCCTGGTGAGGGCACCCTTCCTGGTTTGCTGGCAGCTGCCTTCTCTCTGCATGCTTCCAAGAACCAATAGTTGGGTAAATCCAATACAAAAAGGACTCCGACATTAGATTACAAGTGCACTAGCCATGTAGAACTGCTTTTCCCTCCGTACCTCCCAGGGCACTAGCCTGACCAGCTCCTGCTATAAGTGGGGAAAGGAAGGAAGAAAGGAAAACCAGTTCCTGTCCTCTCCCTTCTCCACTGTGGTTTCTGAGCTGGGTTCCTGTCAAAATTTTCAGTTGGTTGAGCTACAACAGCTTTGAAGTCAGCGGAGCTAAACTTTTTTAAATCTCCGTGCAACCATTAAATTTTGGAATATAGTGAGGTGTGGGTTGTTGAGAAAAATAAGCTATTTTATTTGTTTACCCACATGGACTCCAGAAAAAAATAAATCAATAAACTAGTTACACATGTGCCCCTTCTTGTTCTTGGGGATCCACAGTACAATAGTGTGAGCAGATCAAACTGTGTATTGTCTCCAATAGCACCTGATCCCGGTGTATCCTTGAAAATACCACACTATTTGCACCTATTTCCTTACTAACAGATCAGGAATAATAATCAGCTGCACTTAATAAGACTGTTGTCACAATAAAAGTTGATAACATATGAGAACCAACCTTTAAACTGCACTACCTAAAGCTCATACTAGATTTATATATGATATTCACAGTGCCATTTTTATACTACTGGAATATTCGGAACAACAAAGTTGTTTGAAAATATAAGCCTAATTAAACTATACTACATCTGCATAACCAAGTGGTCAGTACTCTACACACACATACTTTTTCTCTCCTCAGTGTCCATGATGTGTGTAATCATTTGTCCCTTGACATGACTAACGAACAGAGCCATGGACACTAGGGAGCTATTAGGCTCCTAGTACCAGAGAAGGAGAATAGCCCCAAAAAATCAAAATATAGTTACATTAGAGGCCTTTATGACAGCTTAACTCACTATTGTTGTCTAGGAATCATTTAAGTCGTGAGTCACAGATACTTGTAACTGCCCCCAAATTCTAATTTTATATCAACGATTCCTCTTCTTGAACCCATCAAACCATGCACTGTGCTGACATTGAACACATCTATCTCTGATGTTTCACTGAGACTTTTCTCGAGTGTTTCTAATATGCCAGGTTATTTCAGACAAGCATAATTCATTTTCTGGTAACATGCCAGAAGTGTTTTCTGCCTCACCAGTCATTATATCCCACATCCATCACTGTCTTCTGCACTGCCCGGTCCAGACCACTTCAGTGTCACATCCTCGTCAGCACCAACACGCTCCACAGAACTGTAAACACAGATCCGGATTATTACTGTGTGGGAAAGGGCCTACTAACAACGACAAAGTCATGAAAGTGAAGTCATGGGTCAAGCCATGATGAAGCCAAGAGTCTCAGCTCCTAGCCCTGACAGCAAATATAGCTTTTATAGTTTACATCTAAAATGTTCCAGCAAAGTCTCAGGTGTTCGGAAGGTAACTGCATGACGTGGGCACTACACTAATTAGTGGATTAACACTTCAATGAGTTCAGCGCTGAATGCGCAGTTAGGAGGTGGGGTCTGGAAAGCTGTATTCTTTTCTCTGGCTCCCCCTCCTCTCTACTGCCTAGCTGCCATGGGTTAATCAGCTATCTTCCACTATTCTCTCCTATCATCCCATTTCTGCCTAGGAGCCAACAAACCATGAATAAACCCACCTGATACCCATAAGCCAAAAATAAACCTCGCCTCCTTTAAATTTTGAGTACTAGCGTTTTGTCCCAAGAATGGGAAAGCTGCCTAATACAACAGCAATTACCATAATCCATCCAATGTGGAACTGTAAGTGTTGGGGGCCCTGTACTGATGATATTGTTATCTTTCTCCCCAGAGTCTCCAACATATCAAAATAGACAATCTCAAACTGCTTTTTGACTCTACTCATTGTCTGGCTGAGAATGGGTCTCTCGGCCTCTCCTTATCTGTTAGTGTGCCATTTATAAAATGGCATTGGCTCACTCCAAGCAACACATTATAAAGAAACACATTCTATACCACTAAAAGTAGTTTCAAGATAACTCATGCCTCTTATTTGTATATCTCAAATACCACAAAGGGAACACGAAGTTAGAGCCCCATAATTCTTTTTTAAAATCCCCTTTCATTCTCTTCTGTCTGCTACCTTCCTCCCTTGCAGCTTGTCCCTCTAAAATTTCCAAACAACAGTTTTCTTTAACCCTCACCATAATTTATTGTAATCCAATTCCTAACCTGGATTGGAATCCCTCTCCTCTTCTCCCTTTCTTTCAGATTCTGCATCACAAAGATCCAGCGAGTCAACTCCTGCTCGAGGATAGAGAAGAGGATAAATCAGGGCTGTCCTACTTTAATACACATGTCCCATCACAACAGCTTTGCAGAATGACTCTGCTCCACTTTAGCCAGTGAATAAAGGCAGCACTTGACTACCAGTTCTCAGTTTTGGAATGATAATGCTTTCCTTGCAGTTACCTAGTTGAGAAGCTAGAGTTTTCTAGGACAATCTCCTTTCCTTTTCTGGCTTCCAGGAGGACCCTGTAAAGGGATAGGGGAGGAATGGGGGCAGCAGAGGCTGAAGTTAAGCCATGGTTGTCCAGTAAACCCCAACAGCATGATTCCTTCAGCAAACGGACTTACATCCCCAACGTACTGTGTCTACTACATTAAGCCTTGTGAACATCCTTTGCTGCTTTTCCCTCAAGGACAAAGAGGTTGGAACTGTATTTATTTCTGAAACCTACAATGGGAGAGGGCTAAGAAGCTTAGTCAGGGACAGGAGATTTAAGCCTTTTGAATCATGGCCCTCTAAATGGCCAATAAAACACTGCAGATCCAGCTACTTAAAATGGTGTTTTTGAAGACTATTGAACAGCATGGGGAACTGCTAACAAAATACATAGGATACAAATTGTATAAAGTGTTACAGAATAATTCTGCTTGCTTTGAGGAAAAGAGCATGTACCTGGAAAAAACATTAACCATAATTATCTCAGGAGCTGGATGAGTTTTTACTTTTAATTTGTTTTTTCCTACATTTTCTAAAGTGTTATCATTGTAACTGTAAGTTTGAAGAATAAGTAAAACATACCCCCAAGAATGAGCAGCTCTCCAGTGGCCCGTGGGAGGTGAGATCACAGCCATTCCAGTTCGCAGGCATGCCAAGCTGTCCCCAGGCTCCCCAGGCTTCCCGTGAGGTGCTCCCCTAGATCGCCTCATGGCAGGGTGAGAAAAATAAGATCGGGAAGAAGGAGACAAGAAAAATCATAAATTTAAAACTGTAGTTTTAATAAAAACTGCAGGTTCAAGATACAAACCCAGTAAAAAAAAATTGCTAAAATCCTTAAAGATACCATAAACTTGGGCCCTTCCCTTTCACCTGTGAGTAGACCTCTGAAATGGGCCTTTCCCCTCAGATGAGCTACTGCTCCATCTCCCGCGATACTTGTTGCCCATAAACAGGCTATCACCCTTCCCCTGGAGATATAGCTGTCACCTTTCATCAGGAAATTGAATTCCTTCTTTCCATAGATTCACAGGTTTTCCAGATTCACAAAGTTCACAGATTTCTACACCGAAGTCCACATAAATATACCCAGACCTAAAATATATGCCCCTTTTCTCTTCAGGGTCCACACCCTGTTTCTTTGAGTGTGTAGTTTTAAATTCTGCCTAAAAAACCTCCTTATGCCTCTTACACATCCCGAAAATTCTTATCTGGGATGGAAGTCAGTGACCCTGCAACCTGTCACCTAGATAGGCTGAATCAAGGTTCTGCATCTCAGCTTTGGGGACCTCTTTGGACACTCTCCAGTGACCGCCCCATTGTGCCTACCATCCCCTCTGACCAGCACCTACTCCCACCTAACTCTGTCTGCACTCTAGACTTCTAAAGAGTGTACAGACAATAGGGAAGACTGAGTAACCAGCAGCTATGCAGAAGATAAAAAAAGAAAACAGAGACAAGCATGTTACTGCACTCTGTTTATGTAGAAATGAATAGCAAGATGTTCTAGGTCACATCTGCTTCAGTGAGGAGGTAGAACAAAACATCTGGAGAAGGCGCCTCAGACATAAACTCAAGGACGTCTCTGTTCAAAGCTAAATTGGGCTGCTTTATTTCCATGGGAACGAACACGGTCCTTCTCTTCAAGCCTTTCTTATGAAGGACAATTTGTAGGCAAAATGATTATCTTCAATATGCCTGTGAAAGTGCAGAAAATAAGGCTGGTAACCAAGAGTCCTTGGTAAACACAACCCCAATTGGGGTCTGAAGCTCCAGTCTTGTAGGGTTAGAGCCCAGCATCGCCAGCTCAGCCTACAGCTCCACCTCTGTGGTACACACTTAGACAAGGCAGCTTACAAGGGAGCAGAGGACAGTGACACTGTTAACACACTGACTGAAAATTAAAACGATATTAAATTATTTGGGTGCCATATAACCCAGAAGTCTTGCTTCTAATCATATATCGAAGAGAAGTGAAAACATGTCTTCATAAATACTTGTACATGACAGCTCATAGCATCATTATTTGTAACACTCCAAAAGTGTAAACAACTCAAATATTCATCAACTAATGAATAATCAGATAAAATGTGGTAGATCTACAGAATGGAATATTATTAGGCAATAAAAGAATGACGTATTGGTACCTTCTGTAACATGGATGAACTTGAAAATTTCAGGCTAAGTGAAACCAGCCAGACACAAAAGGCCACATATTGTAGTACTCCACTTATACAAAATGTCCACAACAGGCAAATTCATCTAAACAGAAAGTAAATTAGTTGCGTTAGGGTTGGAGGTGGGGGTGCAATTGAGAGACACTTCTAATCATTCAGAATTTCATTTCAGGCTGGAGAAAATATTCTGGAATTAAGTAGTGGCAGTGGTTATATAACCTTGTCAATTAACTAATGAACTGTGCACTTTAAAAAGGTAAATGTTATGTTATATAAAATGTTGTATTATGTGTATTTTAATCTCAATTTTAAAAAATCAAAAGGATGGCTACTTACTCTCCTAACTTACCCTTCAGGCCCCAGACGAGAACTAAATCATAACCAGAATATTTGACGAGCATAGCTTCTGAGCAAGGGCCATTCGTAGAGTTTCTATGCCTTATAGTAACTGATAGGGCCCCTCAGTGTGGCCCTGGCCACCACGAAATAGAACTACTTTGGTGGGCACACAGGTGCCTGTGTTTCACACCCAGCCACCTGGATAAGCACCGGTCTGAGCAAAGGGAGAGTTCCAGATCTCTCTTGCTTCCATTTGGCAAGGCTTCTCGGGTAGCATGCATGACCTGAACTGGGATTTCTTCAGGTCTTGTGCAAGACAGACTCTGCAGATCTGTTGTTCTTGTCTGTATTTGGAAAGGATATAGTGGACAAGCCACTAGAAAAGAGATGGTAAAATAAGACAACTCTTTTTTTTGTTTACTGTTTTTATGTGCAGGAGTTGAAACAAATTTTAAGAGCATTTTTCTTTTTCCCCTAAACATGAATCATTCAACTAAAACCAACTTAACTATAGAAATGTAGCAAAGTAAGGGGAAAGCACAAGAACCCAAGAAGTAAACGTTGGGGGGAAAAGGAGGTACAGTCCACATATAACATATGCACAAATGCCATTGTGATTCACCTGCTCAGGACAGCCTCCTCAGAAGGCAAGCACAGGACGCACTGTAAGAGCATGTTTCCCCCCCAAACATCTGAGAATGTTTCAATTTAAAGCTTCAGATTAAAAATAGAGAGGGAAACAAAAAAAGCTACACAATCCCAAGAACCTTGGGCTGGGGATTTAGCTCAAGTGGTAGAGTGCTTGCCTAGCAACTGCAAGGCCCTGAGTTCAATCCCCAGCACCCCCCCACACACACACAAAAAAGACAACTCTTAATGCTACCCAGTAGGAAAACTGACCGCCAGTCTGAACCTTGTTTAATATAGGGGAAAAAAACATAACTCTCAACCTGCTAGATGTCAATTATGCTGAGTTCGTGTTCCCCAAAGTTGAAGAATGAATTCTAAGGAACAAAAGAGGTTAAAAGTAGGAAATTTATTGAGAGAGAAAAAGAGAGCTCCTGAGAGACAGGAGGGGACCTGAGCAGGTTGCCAAGGAGCCCACTTTTCAAGGTAACTTTTATAGAGCAAAATCGTGAGGCGGGTACAATGTGTGTCAAAATTATGATTAACCAATAATATTACAAGTGTAGTCACTTAGGTAATATTGATCCAATGGAGAAGAAGGTCACATAGCAAATGGACATGGAAAGAATAAAGACATTCCCAGATGGGGTGGGTCTGGAGGTCTTGGAGGCCCACCTGTGTGACCTAAACTTTATCGGAACAGATGAGTGTAATCTTTAGTTCATTGGTTATCCCTCGGCCAGGGTGTAATTCTGGTCATTCCATCCTTATTTTGAGGCCTAACCTTCAACGATGTGACTCTAGCCACAGTTGTAGTGTGTTCTCCTCTTGTGTATTGACTCCATCGAGGGTCCAACCCTGTCTGATTTTCTATATTTCTACCTTACTTAGCTGTCTATAATATGTTGTCTTCTAATCAGCCCTCTGTGGATGCTGTGAACCCATCCATAACCATTCCAAATTCCTGGAATCTCCTAATGAATAGCTGAACCTTCTGAGGGAGCTCAGTTAGAAGCCCTTTGGAGGGGAGAAAACACCTCAGGGAAAAGCACCATCATATGGCCTTGTCCCTTACTGAACAATTAATCTCAATGACTATTTATGTGTTGACCTTGAGCTAGTTGCAAAAGAATGATGGATAGAGAAGGATCCACTGGGTTGGCTACAAAGGCAGTTTTCTTTTCTAAGTAATGGAGCTGTCTTTTCAACACAGCTGTGGCTTCTAGCACAGGTCGCTGACCCAAGTAGAGGAATAGCAGAGATAAATACATTAAGAGACTAAGCCAACACCAAGTAGGTGTGGCATTGCCCATTAAGTGTTCTTTTTCACTTTGTGAAACTCATCTTCCCATTTTTCTCTCTTTCTTTTCAAAACTTTTAATACTTATGGAAATAGTAACTGTCAATTTAGATGCCTCTCTTCAAAGTGTAGGGACAGGGGTCTCCATAGGTAGGGAAAAGGTAGGATAAAGGCCTCATTGAACATTATTAAAAATTAATAGTTTTGACCTCTACAGACAAACTCTGAAGGGCAGAGACAGCTATAATCCAATAGTTAGAAACACAAAGGCAGCTAGATTCCTACAGTTAAGAGACAAAGGCAAAGGAACTAGTTCCGGAAGGTCCCAGGTAGTGTGATTAGCATAAAAATCACAAACTCCCCCTTTATTTGATCCTTACATCTACATAACCTGGCCCTAAGGCCTCCACCTATAAACTTGCCCTCTGCCAAAAGACAAAGGTCACAGGGCTAAGAGAAACCGAGGCAGAGGTGACAGACAAGCCCAAGAGCCAATCAGATTCCAAGGCCCAATGCAAGGAAAAACCCAATAAAAAAGGGACTACAAGAGAAGGGTTCACAAGTACTTTGCTTTCGAACGCTCCCTACCAGTTGAGTAGATATCTATCATCTTTCTTTTCCCCCTTTTTTGTCCTCCTTAAATAAACTGTCTTCTCTTAATTTAAACTCGGTTTCTTTAATTCTTTACTGTAGCTGGGTTTATGATCACCAAGAGCTGCATTTCTAGCAGGGCAGCAGCTCACAGTCTACCTTCGGAGGTAGCAAAAGGGCTTCCACATTAATTTGGTTCATATCCACACTGCTTAATTCACAAGTCTCAGGCCATATCTGGGCTCCCTACATGCTACATCTTTTCATATTCATGACCTTGTCTATGCTTCTCTCAGCAAAGGATGTTTACACAAGTAACTGAATCCATATGGCCTTCCAAGGCTTTTAAGAGTTTCTCTTTTTTCTTAT